>JALLKD010000297.1:0-106671 GCA_023509735.1 Fusarium liriodendri | reverse complement strand
GATGACGACGATGACGATGACGATAACGATGACGAAGAAGAAGACTGTGCGACGGAGACCAACACCGAGTGCCATCAAGTCTGTACGACGAAGCCTTGCGCCACTGTCTGCAACACATATATTGGCTGTGACTGCACCACCTCGTCAGTAACAGACTACTGGGTATCGTGTAAATCCTCCTCGTGTACCACCACCTCGACCGAGATCATCACTGGCTGCTTCCTGACTGCAACCGCTACAACAACGGGCTCATCTTGTCCGCTCATCACGGTCGACCCCCGGAAGGACGACCTCGGCGACGACGATAGCGGGCATGGCAAGTTAGGAAAGGCCTACGAGACCACCTTCTCTCCAACCGTCATTGTCAGTTCAACACTATACCCCGTCAATGACGGCTATGTGACGGTTGATAAGACGGCCTACCCCATCCCCAACGTGAAGTCGGCGACCAAGACCAAGATGCGAGGAACCTCGGCTATCATTCTTCCTTCCCATATCGGCACTGCCATCTCCATCACTTTGACAGATATCAAAATCATTACCACCTCGTACCCAAAGGCCACGACAACGGTCGGCAAGTCAACCACCACCAAGACAACAGCGACTGCCATATCATACCCTACAAACACGGCCATCAACGAGGGCGAAGGCTACTGCTTCGCCGATCGCTCCGGCTATGTCGAGTTCACCATTGAAGAGGCGCAGCAGGTCATCGAGTCGTTCTGCTCGTCCAACTACGTGCTCGACCCCAACAACGCGGTGGGCCAGAACATCGCGCTCGAGGAGGACGGCTACATGGTCGTAGTGTCGGCGGAATGGGCGCCCGATCAGAGCGGTTGTGGAACCAAGGAGCCTTTCCCCTTCGCCGAAGATGACTTCAACTTCGACCTCTGCCTGGCTGGCTGGGATACTGCCTTCTTCTGCGAGGACCAGGAGGCGGACGTGGAGTCTAGCTACGGAGGAGCATACGTTCTTGATCCTCCCGAGACGGGTGGCTGCATTCTTCTGAGCTTAGGTGCGTATGATACATCTACCATGAGACTCATGGCTCGCCCGAAGGGTGCGCAACCGCTGGTACCGTCTGCGACGAATACTACGCATATGGGTGACGAACCCAAGTGGGTTCCAAGCAAGCCTGGTGCTCCCAAAGTATGGCCTGCTTCCGAGGGTTTTTCGTCCAGACAACGCAAGTTGTTTAACCCAGCAAAGAGCAGCCAGGCAGCAAGCCTATTCTCAGATTAACACATTTCCATAGTTTTAAATGGGCCAAATAGCCTGCAACTCGCCTAGGCTTAGCAATGAGTGTACATGAGTCTGCTTCCGTGACTACCTAGACGTACATTATCTAAATTCTTCCTCGGCCGTAGATACAGGTTCACTAGATATTGAACACCTCCTTCTTATGCGCCTTGATCTACGCAGAAAGCTTAATCAGATCCCTTGCTCAAGAATCAAAGACCGAAACAGGGCCCGTTTCCGCTTTTGAACCAACCATGCCTCTCGACCATCACAGGGGTCATCCCATATGCCTATATCACTTATACTTTGAAGAGGAAATCAGTCAGCTGACTTACAGCATGGATCTAACGCATCAAGAAATTCAACTTAGTCTTGCCCAGTATTCCAGGTTGGAAAATCTTCATCTCCACTTTAACCTACCAGAGCTCTTACTTAGATATTGTATATTTAGACTTGGTTGTATGAATCTCAGCTCTATCTTTCCCACCGCAGTTTTCGCTAGACCTTCCATTGCATGCTACATTGCATTCCGCCATACTGGTCTTGGTAGCCCCTGGAACCATTTCCTTACCACAAGTGCAGATTGAGCCTTCACTCAGAGAAAAGAAGTCGGCTTTCATAGTGACAGTGCACGTACTTGCGCACTTTTCCACAGTCATCTCCTTCAAATTGACATTGTCGCCACCTGCAATGCCATGTATTAATTCCTTGTTACCATCTTTGATGAAGCAACCAAGACTGGCGTGCTCGACACGTAGCAGTTCCTCCATGCCAAAGACTTCAACGGCATCTTTGCCACCGCAAACATTCGTGGTGTTGCCGTTGCAGTGAACATTGCAGTTGGAATCGTCTATGCGCTGACTATCCATACGCAGGCGAGAGTCGCATAGACACGAATCGCCGTTCTGTAGTCCGAATGCGTACAGAGACTGAGAGAGACAGTAGGATTGGCAGGCAATGATGGACATGGGTTTGACGTGTCTCACTTCATCAAGCGTCAAAACAGTGAGATTGACAGTGTCTGCCTCGCGGGCATAGCATCCGAAGCGCCAATGCGGAGGAATTTCCCATTGATTTGAGAAAGCCTGCTTGATTGGTCCAACACAGTATGTCCGTCCTGGGATAAGATCCATGGTGCACTTGTCTTCCGAAACAGATGGATTGGCAGCGGTGAAGAGTGGGAGGCTGATGTGGTGCTGGACCAGAACTATAGCACAGTCATCTCCCTTTTGAACTGTATACCAACGTCCACACTCTTCAGTCGTCTTTTCAGCCAGACTGGCACCTTTGGGGGGTGGAACAGCCTTTTCAGCATACTCAGAGTATGCTGGGTCTGAACTCGTGTTATTGACGTCATGCTCGTACTTGCCACCAGGCGGAGTTGTGCAAATGATGCTACCGAGGGACTCTTGGGCAGACCTGATATTGCGGCAAGACTCATGTATCCAAGGGTTCAGAAAGCGGATGTCGGCTGGGTGAAGGCCTGTAGCGGCGAAGACAGACAAGCAGCTGTCGTCTGTTTGGAGTTTGTATGTCTTACATTGGAGCGGTAGGCAGATTGACACGCCTTGGACCATGTCGTTGCAATCAAGAATATCAGGGTTGACGATAAAGATGGCTGCTGAAGAGACGCTGTAGTTGACGGCCAACGAGTCGCAAGTGTCGCCAGGTTGAACTGTGTGCTTGACGTCGGAAAGACAGAAGACGGGCTCAGGCGATTCAGAAGGGAAAGGAGAGTCTTTAGCAGTAGTTGGCTGATTTGACAGAGAGCATCTTGAAACGGCTGCCTTGAGAGCATCTTGGTAGAAGAGCTCCCCTTTGTAGTATGAGTAAGGACTAGCCTGCATCATCTTCAGCCGGCCGACGTAACAGTCAGAACAGAGTTCGCTGTCTGGCATCTTCTCAATGGTATCAGCATCGCTAAAGTTGAGGATGACGTCTACTGCGCGTTAGAAGAGAAACAGAGATACGCAAATGTCAAAATTGCTCACCGTTGCAGTTCTTTCCAGTCTTCTTGTCAGTTTGACATGTCTCCTTGATACCATATGAGATAAAAGACCCCATGACACCGGCGGGGGCGCCATCGGCCCACTTGGAATCACCGCAGTAGGTATCAACGGCTGACTGCCAATCCAAAATGGCTCGCGCGCAGCCCGCGTCGCAGACAGAGTCGACATCAACCTCGATAGGGAGAATTCCATGATATGAAGCCCTTGTCCATTTGCTTGTGGCGTCATCGCATCGTACAAGAGCTGTGAGCGCGTTTCGGCAGGCGTCGGAGAAGTCATCGATACCAATTTCATTCTCCGAATGGATCTTGTAGCCTGGAAAGGTTCGTCGACCCGGGGCAAAGACCGACAGGGTCATTAAGAAGGATCGCAACCACATCTTGAGACGATGGTGCTCGCCAAACAGTGACTATTATTCAGCGATGTACAAGTCAAAGGAATGGACTCGGAGAGTAAGAGTAATGTGGTCGACTTCAGGGAGAACCAAGATCAAAGAAGGTAACCCCCAAGTACGTATACGGCACGACCGGAGTGTCGGAGCTCGGAAATCTCAGGCTAATTACTTAAAATGTCTCGTCACACGGAGTCATATCACATCATGTCACCGGGCGACTTTACAAAAGGCCCAAGTGGACCGTCTACTTTCCAGAGTCTCGCTTCACATACGATTCAGATAGAATATGGGCCTGGACCCTCGGAACATGGCCCGTTCTGACCGTGCACAACCAACAAAAGTGGGTGAGCTCAACCCTTTGGACCCTCGAAGCGAGAGTCGAGTAACCGAATAAGGATGCCGAGGCTGAGCAATTTCGAACAACCAACACAGCTGTCCAGCGGCCCACATTATAGAGATGAATAACCCTATCGCGACATCCGCGAGCCTTGCAATTATACAATTAAGCGTCCACAAACGGCCCGGGTCTTGGCAAATAATACCCTTATCGAGTCGGAACGTCAAGCGAGATATGGTGATGTGACAACAAGTTAGGCCATGTTTGCCGAGCTTCCTTAGAGTTAAAACTTCGGAACATGGGACAACTCCGTCGAGATTATTTCCATGTGAACAAAGTAAAGTACCTACCCTCTTTTGGTCCTCTAGGTCCTCCAAGACGTTTTCTCGACTTCCCATCCATCCTTTCTCTCTTGTTTCCACCCACCCTCTCTATTGTACGGTCAGCTGGCTACTCTTTGATGAACATGTCATTCGCCAAGGGCCGTTTCCGGTCTTTCTTATTACTGTTTCTTATTGTTCAACTTCTCTCTGTCGCTGTATATGCAGCTGAGTGCAGCAAGAAGACTGTGAACCGTCCATTTTGCTCCTCCAAGAGTAGCCCAATGAGACGAGTAGTGGGCTACATCGAAGGATGGGCTTCTACTAGGCGCTGCGACAAGTTCAGGCCCAGAGATATCCCAGATGGCGTCTATACCCACATCAATTTTGCTTTCGCAAGCATCGATCCAAACACCTTTCAAATCGTCCCAGTATCTAGCAACGACCCGGCGCTTTACCGCGAGTTGACACGCAAGAAGGAGATTGATCCCAATTTGAAGGTCTTCATCGCCATTGGCGGCTGGGCCTTCAACGACCCCGGCCCTACCATCACAACCTTCTCTGACATTGCTCGATCCGAGGCCAACCAGAGGACTTTCATAAAGTCTCTCATATCTTTCATGGCCACTTATCGCTTTGACGGTGTCGACATTGACTGGGAGTATCCAGTTGATGATGATCGTGGAGGACGAGAAGAGGATTATGACAATCTTCCCAAGTTCTTGAGAAACATCAAGAGCGCATTAAAGCAAAGCGATGAGAGAAAGGGCCTCAGTATCGCTATCCCTGCTTCTTATTGGTTCCTTCAGCACTTTGATCTCGAAAAGATATCCAAGTATGTTGACTACTTCAATTTCATGACATATGATTTCCACGGTAAGCTTTAGATCCATGTTGCAGAGAAGTACCATTCTGACTATCTCTTCACAGGTTCTTGGAAAACTCCCAAGTCATGGCCCGGCAACCATCTCAACTCTCACACCAATTTGACTGAGATAAAGGACGCTTTTGATCTGCTCTGGCGGAACAAGATCGATCCTGATCAAGTCAACATGGGACTCGCATTTTATGCACGTACTTTTTTTGTCTCCAACCCTGGCTGCATGTCTCCTGGCTGTCTGTTTGATGCCGGCGGCTCTGCAGAGCCCTGCACCAACGCTGTTGGTGTCATGTCCAACCCTGAGATCATGGACAAGTTGGTTCGCAAGAGTCAAGGCGAGCTGGACAAGACTGCTGCCAGCAAGATTCTCAAATATGGCCGTACTTGGCTGACCTACGACGATGTCGATACCTGGAAGCTCAAGCTGGACTTTGCTCGCAGCCAGTGTCTTGGTGGCGCTATGGTCTGGGCCATCAGCCAGGATACTTCTGAGGGCAAGTTCTCAAAGCAACTGCAGATTGCTACAGGCTATAAGTCTGGTGCTGTGGAAACATTCAACAGCAGTGTTTCTCTTGGTGGTGATGTGTTCATGGAGCTGTAGTAGCGCCCAAGTCTGCTATGATAGTAGTGTGGGAAGAAAGGAACGAGGCCCCTTTGCGAAAACATCGGAGAAGCGACCGAGCCGCACTTTGCAAACTACGAATAGTCGGACGATCTCAACCTCGGTCGCACCCATATTACCTCGGAGGGGCAGTGTAGTAGTGACTGTCCATCTGGCAAGATCAAGGTGGCCTTGAACACGACAACTGGCGTGGGAAGGGCACTTCGGCCTACTGTGGCGACGTTGGAGCGTCCTTCGATTACACTGATATCTATGACGATGATGAAGGCTTGCCCAAAGAATGGGTCAAGAACCTGACATGTCCCAAGCTGACTGGCCTCGACGAGAACAAGCTCTCATCACGCTCTCTGGATAACATCACCTTGGATGTTAGTGAGCAGTTGTCTGATTTGGCCAAGCGTCAAGACCTTCATAAGATAACTTCCGCAATGGCCGCTGTACTTATCTTATGAAGCTTCGAAAAGACTCCCGCGTGACCAGGGAGATACGGAGGCTGGGGACCACGTACTTCACCCCTATATGGCCGCACCTTACTGGCGCCTACATCACGGGGAAGCTGTGGGGGCTCGGAGACGATACCTCGACTTTGAAAGCAGCCTGAAACTTCATCTGTAATGTAGATACAGAAGAAAAACAGGCAAAAGATGAAAAAGATGGCACGAGGGGCTCAAGTTTCCTCTTCTACCACATCCCATCACTTGACATAGCCCTTTACCGAAAGCAATATCCCAAAACGCCAGTTTTGGATCTCTTCGAATTATAGACCACATTCATGAGGAGTATAACTAAGGGGATGAAAGGTTGGACCAAAAGATGCTTGCAATATCGTGCCGATGAGATGGTGAAGATCTGGAAGGCTGAGGCCGTTAAAAGGCTAGAGGCAGTCGGAGCAGCTAGAATCCCGGAAACGGCTGCGAAATCTCTCCTACCAGAAGGAAGCATTAAACATTATGGAAAAGGCCATAGAGCATCAACTTAAACACGCTTATCACGTTGATGAATTCAACCTGAAAGTCGTTTCTCAGTAGACCTAGTTTAGAGTCTTAGCAGAGTATATAGTTACCAGCTGCGTCTGCCTTTCAATCACAGTTAGTACTGTAGCTTAGAGTTCGCAAAGGAGTAAGGGCAAAGGGGCAATGCAATTTCACTCTGTTCGGAGCTTGCTGTTTACGTACAGTAGGCACATTGATCCACATGGCACGGTGGGGTTATTTACAAGTGAAATAGAATAAAAGGTGCCATTAATCCCCTCGCATTTCCCTCGCATTTCCCTCGCATTTCCCTCGCATTTCTCTCGCATTTCTCTCGCAACTCATTCATAGCCTCATCTTCACCAACACAACACGACTTACGTTTTTGCCAGGACAATGGATCCAAACCTAGAGCTCTACAGGGGCATATTGCATCTTGATATAACAGAGCGCAGACAACGCATGCAGCATCTTCCAACATCAGAATGCGTCAGAGTCAGGAAGATTGTTGAGAGGGAGCAGAGCGCCCAGAAGCTGCAAGAAAAGCTTGCAGGTCGGGACCTTGTTGAGATGGCTCTAAGTGATCCGTCCGAGTTCAAAGATAGCCCGCTCTTGCAAAACGCTCTTCTTGGCCGAGCTCTCACCTTTCCCGACGAGTGCACCATGGTGGCCCGCGTCGCGGGCAAGGGTTGGTTCACTGGTGAGGCTCTGCTCAGCTCTGTGGCATGCTACGATCAAAATCATGAGCCAGAAATACCCATCGATGCCTGGAAACTGGTCTATTGCGACTTATATTATATCGACGGGAGCAATGCGACACTGCAGGACATCTATGGAGAGCGTCTCCGAGAAGAGGAGCTCCAAACCCCTGCTGCGCAAGCCAGAGAGATCATCCGGCGCGACGTGATCAAGTTGGCTCGGAGAAATGCCAAATGGATGATTTCTGGTCTCGAACAACATCCGGATAAGGAACGGGTACAGGAGAGTTGGCAATACAAAGAAATTTTACACACTATCTGGAAACGAGTCTCCCCCGCGCCACCAGCTTGGATCCAGCACATTCTCGATGCAAATGAAGAATGGGGTTTCGTCTATTACAGGTCCAGGGAGGTCCAAAGGAAATACGGACATGACTGGGCATCATGGTGGGCCAGGGTCTTGGACAGCCAGCTGCCCGATACTGAGAGGAACATCGGAGATGCAACTATCTTCAGTATCCATTGTCAAGGTAATCAATCTGACCTGATGTATCTCTCAACTGAGGATTGGCCTACTTTTCAGGCTAATAATAACTTGGCCGAAGACGATGACTTCCGAAAGTAAGTGATTAATTCGTTTAATGCACGAAGAATAGACATACTAACTACTTTATAGACAATTTAAAAAATACATACAAAACAAAGGCGATCTCTTACCGGCGGGAATCTCGCGAAGCACCTTCATTGTTATCCCTACCGAACTAATCCCCGACTCGCCTGAGTGGGATGAGGATGATGAGCTTGATCCTTATTGGGTTTGGGCATACGATGCAGACTGGGACAGTTCAGAAGAAGAGACAACATTTGAGGGAGAGACGTACCCGGGCCGTGTCAAGGTGGCTTACTACTCGCTTAAGTCATGGTTCTATGGCGCTCGCTGGGAGGGTGTGAGTCTCCGAGATATGTGGCTGAAGGCACAGCAACACCCAGACAGGTTGTGGATCTGCTACACAAAGCACATGGAGGAGTGGGATCATGAGCCGTATATCTAATCTTAAGCCTATCACCTATGAAAACTGTCGGTTGAGCTACGTATTTACCGCATGTGGCAGCGGCATAAGACCCTCAGTCAGGAAGATAGCCTATCAGCCGCCAGAATTCATCATCATCCAGCAAGTTCTGCGGTGGCTGCCTTGGCGGTTGCTCTACAGAGAGTTCGTCATTGCTTGAGAAAGCCTGGAGGACCAAATCATGCAAAGGCTGTGGTGGTGGAACAACCGCGAGATTTTGTGGCAAGACTCCGAATTGGGATGCCGCCAGCTCCTCAGACGACGCCCCCAGGAACAAGTCAGGTGTGATACTAGCACTTTGCTGTACCGAGCTCCCGTCCGGGTCAACTTGGAGGTGTAGCTGGCCTCCCGATTGGAGGCGATCCACAAGCTTCGTATAGAGCGCATGAACGACGTCAAATGCCAAGTCAGCCATCTTGTTACATGTCTTCATAGCGTCCAGTCTCCTTAGACCCCACTCAATGCTGCGAAGAGAAGCATCGAGCTGCTCCAAGTTCTCGTTTGGAAACAGGATGTAGATCGTGGCAATTAGGACCATGGCATCAAACGTCGCAAAGACCAGATTGAAGGGCAGGTATTCTCGCGGCTCTGTCATGCTGAAAAGCCGGTCCTGCGACGCTAGGATTTGGAGCGCCGCTTTGTATGCTTTGTGTCTGCTACTGGGAATGGAGAAGATAAAGGGCCTATGCAGTGCGAGCAGGGTAAAGTGAACCTCGGTAAGTAAGGCCTCGCGGGCGGCCGGAAGCCAAGGGTGTTGATCGTATTCGTTGCTGTTGTTTTTGGCCCGAGCCCATTCTGGTAGGCAGCGCATGTTGTCAGTAATGGCGGCATGTATTCGTTCGACTGTTTGCTGCTTGTCTTGGCTTGAACTACCAGAGGATTCCAGTTCGTGAATGTCCTGCAGGTACCTATACGCAGTTCGGTAGCCACAAAGGATAAAAGAAAACGGCGTTAGCCGTTGGCTCTCGCCACCTGCGTGCCCTTGGATCGACTCCTCCCTTCCTTCTATATCCTCAAATAATGACATCAAGCTGTTGAAGTCCACTTTGGTGGACATTGGCCTTCCAAGGACGACGCCCATATGGCCGTCCCACAGGTGTAGCAACAGCCAGAGTTTTGTTCGCATCTCAACATCTCGCAAGCAATTTGATGGGCCGATCGCGTCACTTCGGTCCAACGCATCATCAAGCGAGACTGAGCCCACGCAATGCAGCCCAATTTCCTGCGCATCTCGAATCGTGCCCCCAAGAGTGTGCCAGGCTTCCGCTACGAACCCTGTGCTCTTTTGAAACGATGCTCTCAACAGGCCTGCCTGCACTTTTGCCAAAGTCGTGTCTCTATTCCCGAGCATTGACGCAATGGCACTTCCGGCATCGCTATACTCGATTGCCAGGTCCGCATATGCCATGTCCGGGACATATTTGAGATGGTTGAGAACATGGGCATCTTTGACGGGCAGGAATAGCAGTGCATGTGCAAGGAGCTGAAAGAGAAGTGCGGGAAAAGTGCGGGCATCAGGCGGCAGACTGAAAGGGCCCTGGCTGATCTTTGAGTATGGGACCTGGTTCCAAGAGCTCAGCTGCTCTGTGATTGAAGCTTGGTCTATGATGTCGTAGTACCATGCTACCTCGGAGAAGAAGAATCGCAACAGCACTTCAATATGCCTCTGCGGTGGTAACTGGCGAATAAGGCTCTTGTATCGGGTGGCCATGTCACTGTTCTGATCGGTTGTCACCTGAGGCGAGAGAGCAGGAATATGCTCCGACATCCCTGCCATTGTCATAAGAGCCAAAGTCCCAGTAGTGCGGTTCTTTGCGTAGCCGAGATGATTAGAGACACTTTGCTGATGACTGTCGGGTGAGGTCCTTAGTTGTGGCTGAGCTGATTGACTGTCATTAGCCCAAGAGGAGAAGTTGGAAGCCCTGCCGAGGTCCTGAACTCCTCCTGAGTCAAGAAATGGCTCTTCCTGCACATTGGTATAGACACAGAGGTGCTGTCGGCAAATGTTAATTGGTGATATTTTATAAAAGCAGGCGTTCTTACCATCTTATCTCTCTTGGTACAGTTGGCGCATGGTTGGAGACGATCACACTGTACAACAAAGTCAGCCCGGGAGACAATAGATGGAATGAGAAGACTGTTCACCTTTTGTTTTCGTCTATGACACTCATTGCACGACACCACAGGCCTCTTGCGCCTGGGCTGGTTTTCGACCAGTCCGCCGGATTCGGAAGAGTGGTTAGACAACATGATGTCTGTGGCCAACTGCCCGAGATTGGTGTGGTCTGTGAATGGTTTCAAAAGAGCCTGGGCCAGGAGCAATGCTTGTTAGGCCATGTGCTTAAACGAAGATTATAGCAGAGTGTAATAGCATTTGTTTCAATCGTTGAGGCCTACAGATTAGGACGTAATTTCCTGTTACTCAGCTATCCAAGTTATAAGGTCGTGGGTTCTAAGAGGGAGGCTGCGCAGCGTTTATCTGTGTGACGTGATTTAACCCCGCAATAAGGTCCACTGTCGATGAGAGGAAGGCGGTGAGTGGCAGAATTTGGCCAACTATAGCCCTTCCTTCCCCTATGTTTAGATTTGTTAGACAGAAGGATCTGCTTGTGTAGGTAATATCTTAGAGAAACAGAATATACCGACTCTTAACCAAAAGAAATTTCTTTTCTATTATTCATATAGGATTTATAGAGCCGATTTAGCCCTCTTTTCAATGGGTTTACTGCAATAGAAAATAATAAGGGTAACTGATTACTTCATGGGAATTATGACTACCTCAGAAACAAGAGCTCCAAGGCTGACCAAGATCAAAGGGTCCCCAGCTCGTGGGCAAAGGGGCTCCAGAAGAATTGAATTGGAAAAAAGAAGGGAGAATGCCTCCAGCCATCAGTTGGTAACTGCATCGATGGCGGCTAGTTGTGACTCGAAATGACGCACATCAGGCCCAGCATTGGTTCGAGATACAGGGGAGAGCAAAGAGAATATTTGCCATTCCGATAAAGCAGGGTCTGCCCTGGAATATGATGCATCCAAGAAACACGAGGGTCAACGTTGGTGGATCTCTTCCATGTAGATCAAATGCAAGCATAAAAATTAACATTTCATTCTATCTACTACGAGAACACAGGAGAGATCTCATTTATAGTTGGCGAACCAGGCGGCAATTTCCCCAACATTACGGTCGACGCAGTCAGGCTGGTCGTAGTGTTGAAAGTGCGACACGTCATTGTTCCAGATAAGCTTCTTGTTCGTTGTCGGGATAGATTCGAAATGGCGCCTCGCTGCGGGAGCGTTCATACAGTTGTCTCCGTGTATGATCAGGGCTGGCTTCTTAAGCTTGGCAACCCCAGGAACGGTCGTGTAACCAAAGTGATCCAGATCGCTCATGACGGCATATCGATTCTCAAAGTTCTTGAGCGTCCAAGGACCGTACCACGACCAGACAACCGGTCCCGGGAGGCCAGCAAGTGACCCAGTGGAAGGATCAGCAGCCTTTGGGTCAACCAATGGCTGGTACACCACCTCTCCGGTCTTTTCATACAACTCACGAGCTTTCTTGGCTCGTTCGATCCGTGAGTTGTAAAGTGCTTCCCCTTGCTCCGGGGTTGGCATCTTCATGGCACCAATATCCGCCCCCGGTTCCCAGGAAACGCACCCGGCGCAAATCATGTAGATATCGGTCTCGTGGTCGCGGAAGTACCCAGAGACCGACGCCACTCCAACAACGCGGTCATCGTACGAGGCAATATCGAGAGATTCTGGGCCTCCTTGACAGATGCCTACCAGGAAGAGTCTTGACTTATCCACGTCGTCTCGGCTCACAAGATAGTCAAGTCCGGCAACGGCATCCTCATTCTTCATTTTGGGATTCTCTAGTCGCCGTGGCTGGCCAGAGCTTTCCCCAACAGTACGCGGATCGAAAATCAAGGCTGCATAGCCCTCATCGGCAAGCCGAGTCGCATACTGCAAAGGCGCCTGCTCCTTAATAAAGGAATAGGGTCCAATGATGACCACTCCAGGCGGGTTGGAGACATTGGTAGGACGATAAAGGATTCCAGCGACGGTCTCGCCGTGGGATGGATAAGTCACCTTTTCGGTGGTGTATTGACCGTGGCCTGGCATAGCGGAATTGAAATATTGGATGATATGACTGCAGATGGATGGTTTTTGTCGATCGGCTTATTGTGGGCAGTCTGCCTCATTTGCTTAGGTATGCTGTGTCCTTGCGAACTATTCTCCTTTTATAGCCCTCGTCTAGGTCAGCAATCATGCCGACCTTTGTAGAGAGAGGAGGGCGCCCGAGGGAGGTACTCAGGTGGTATGAAAAAAACACCGCCGCTCTCCCATACAATTTTGGCGTCAGTACCGGCGGTGTTTTTTCAGACCGCCTGGTACTGTACTGTAAGTGCAAGGGGAAACTGCTTGGACGATCATGTCGGAGATAATGCGTCAATGTGGGTCACATCACCGAAAGGAATGGCCGAAAAGAATGGGTCCTCCCCGAAAAGAATGGGTCCTCCCCGAAAAGAATGGGTCATCTCCGAAACGCTATCAATTCGCGCCGATCTGCTCCAAGGTAGGAAGGCGGGGTTCGGTGCTGGGGCTGAGTATCTTCGATGTTTACACCAAATCGGGAGACGTTGGTATTTACCAGCCTACATTGCCCTCGTTCCAGAATACGATGTTGGGTTCACCATTAATTCATCAGGCACTGATGCGTACATTGCTTCCCGGACGCTTTTGAATGAGATGGCCACGATAATTGTTCAAAGTCTAGGCCATCTGGCGAGTCCAAGAAGCTGTTCTCCTCGATGGCGTCGGAGCACACATGAAACTCGCCTGTCCTCCTTTAATCGTGTTCTACGTAAGGTCTAGCTAGCACCAGGTCAACTACTTATTCATATTGGCACTTCGTCTCTTGTGTCCATTATTCGCGCAGCTTGTGTGAAAAGGGTTTCCACACGCAATAGTACGGGCCGGAGCAAGGCCACGGCCTCTTCGTTTTCTGCCATATCTCGACATCGCTTCAACGCTGAATGAACGCCTTCGAGTAGTCGGAATGTCTCTTGGACCTTGTCTGATGTAGGGGCCATGAGAAACAGAAAAACCAAGAAGTTACCACACAGGACAAGTTGGGATCGTGCATCTGGAGAAACACATGTTAGCGTATTGACATGATGGCAAGGCAGAAGCGCAAGACGCAACTAGTGGGTACTCACGATCTCCCCAGAACGAGTTCAATGAACGCGAATCGATTCTATCAAGAAAATCGACGAATGGGCTGAATTCTCGTAGGGCTTTATCGTAGTATCGCCGCAGCGCTGATTTCGGGTCAGTCTTTGCAGCCATATGACTTGGCCACATAAGAGCACGAAGATGAAGTGTCTTGACGGCATAGTAACTTAGATGCAGAGGGGCTGTAGCAGCAAGTCAGACAACGTCTAAGAAACAATCGCGATACACTCGGGTTGGTTGAGTTTACCATTTGTGGTATAATCTTGTGGATCATCCGACTGCATGATGCCAACGCAGCTAGCACGTAGCAGCATCCAGCTCTCAAGCTGTTTCTCAATGTCAAACAGCCTTGATTCCCTCGTCTTTGTGTCCGTGATGGTCGTTTTGTATGCCTGATCAGAGCTGGGAAATCTCTTGTTAGGGAATGAAGCCAGATGGGAGGGACAGGCTATACGTACTAGAATGAATCGAGCAACTCTCGCAGAATTCGACTGAGTTTGACGGATTCCACAAATCGAGCACTCGCTGTGACATCACTCGAGACAAACGAGGACTCGAGAAAGTTTAGAGAATCGCCATTAACGTCCTCATCCAGCAGAACTTCTTCGATCTGTATTGGCGATGTTGTGAATGAGTCCTTGGCTATGTGAGGAGGGTTTCCGTGGTAAAGAGAAGCCCACACGTCGGCCATGTATGCCGCCCACCATAGCTTTCGTCTCACACTCTTCTCCAGGGGCGCAATCTTCCAAAGCCTAGGGTCGCGATGAAGCCCCAGCATCTGTGCTATAGCTGTCGCTTTCGAAGCCACTATCCACGTCCTCGGCGTCTCCATGGTGAAATTGTCTCCTGGTCGCTCATGGATCAGAAGAAGTGCTGCCTGGAGCGTCCATTTGTTGGGTGCATGCGTCTCGGTGTGAAGTGCCCAATGTGCCCTCTGGAACAGAGTGTATGAGCTCGGCGGCGAGAGGCAGGCGCATTGAGGGTCACGCTTCCATGAATTTGCGCCTAGGGCGTATATGACACCCCGTAGAGATGCTGGCACGGATATGGCATCGCTATAGTATGCGCGTAGGAAGCGGCTCTTGGACACCACGTAAGTCATCGGATGAACGTATTTAAAGAAGAGTGATACTAGGCGCGGACCGTGTTCTCCCACCAGCTCTTCGATAGAGTCTGATACGTCTCGTCTAGCAGCTCGATCTGGTTCTGGGAGGGCATCGAGAACCATGTTAAAATGAATTGGTGGCTCGCCGCATCCCGGGTCACCCGGAAAGACCTGGATGACGCCGTTATCTACTCCATTGTGTTCATTGACAATAATCGAGCGTAAGGAAGCGAGCAGATTGGTGTCTTGCTCGCCTGAGAGACCAATAGAGTGAGCTGTGCGCTGTTCGCCCTCCAGCCATGACAGTCGTGGCGTCCCGGTGCTGCTCACGCTGCGAACAGCGATGGACGCGGAAGGCGAGCATGACTGAGGGAGAAGTTCGAGGTGTTCGCTCTCGTGGTGAATAGAGAAGGAGCCAGGAGATATCGATGGGATTGGCATTGGCGGGCTGGTGTAAACAGGTGCGGGCGGAGACGAAGCACTGCTCCGCCTTTGAGGCTGTACCGTCTCCACCGTGTTCGGTGCTTCATCAACCAAGTCACCAAGGGTCGTAAGTGGCTCCCCATCCTCGGACGAATGGCCACTATGGGAGCTCATCTCGACTATCTCAGTCGCGTTGAGCGAGATGAGCTTTTCCTGGTCATGAGACTCACGCCTGCGTCTCCGGCGGGGAGGAAGTCTTGAGCTAGATTCACAAGGAAGATTCCTCGACTTGCAGAAGAGACCTAGGTCGAATTAGTTCAAGATTCGATGAGATTGATAACCGATATGGCATCTGTGGCGCGGCCTTCACTCACATGGTGGGGCAGTTTCAATGATGCAAGCTGTCTTTCGTCCTCGGCAAGCGTCGCAGGGTCTGCTCTTCCTACTCCTCCATGTCCTCGATCCTCCGAATTCGGACCGTACCCTGAAGGCTGGTCCACGCCAGGCAGACTGTTCGACATCGGCGGATGATGGAGAAGCCATCGAGAGTACTCGTCTGGTGGTCGAGGATACTATGTCTCGGTCGTCTGTGACGCGAGACGAAGATGTATTTTGTGAGGATGAGATGACAGACGAAGTCAAAGGCGGTGCCTCTGCTTCCAGGGCCGTGTCTGTCTGTATCTGTTCGCGTTGGCGACGTTAGACTTGGGTTGGGTTTGATACGGGTACGGGGTAACGTGCACACGGGTGGGGAGCCCCGGAAAGGGAAAGGGGCGGGGTCCAGCGCGAGTGTTAATTGGAGCGAAGATAAGGACTCCACTTCAGTGCGGGGATCTTAGCAGTCTAACCGTTAACGGAATAGAGCAATCTTTCCAGTCCATGATTCGTCAATCGTGTTGCGAGCGGATACCTCCGATAAGGCAACTGGTTTTGATTGGTTGTCTTGCTTGACAAACGCCGGAGTCAAGAACACTCGACACCTTGCTATCGAAATGAATTCACAATCGCAACCTTCGCAATGGTTACCAGCTATGCATTATCACAGAGGCAATCAAATGTAACCAACCGTGAGCGGCCCAATCAGATATTTGAGAAACTGTGTTTCACATTGATAGGCTGCCTTCTATGGTTTTGAACGCGAACTATAATGTGTCATTGCACATTGGATCCTACAGGCTACCCTATGGTTCCGGGAATCACTTGAAGCACCACCCATAACTTTGCCGACCACGACTATACGATTTCACGCGTAGAACGGCATAGAATAAAAGACTCTTTTACTTACACATGAGCTCTCCCAGTATACAGACTCCCTGCCCGTGAAGGCATGTTACACCAGCATTAATTTGACTTTTGACGCGCGGGAAAGGCATCACGTGATAGAAAGGCTACAAGGTCACGTAATGGCTCGGCTCAGTGGGCCTTCGCGTCTGCGAGAATGAAAACACCATCTCCCTCCCTCTCACTTTCAATAACACCCTCCACATTGGCTCAGCACCCTGGTCTCCGTACCAACTTTCCTGAAACGGCACGAGAGATGGCGCCCGGGGATTAATAAGAGGGAAAATGGTCCTAATTTGTACCTGAATATTCTTCTATGAGCTACTTCACCTCGCAAACGCGTCAATCACGCTGCGCGGTTGCTTGTACTGCCCTATGGGCTTGTACTCAATTCGTTCAAATCCCATGGACCCGGGTCCTCCCAACTCCATCCCTCGCTCTGAGTCAGTCCATCTGGGCGATGCTGCCATGGCAAGAATTATGACGCGTAGCCCGTACTTGTACTCGGGCGTGCCCAGACCAATGCCCGTCTCCGAGTCAATGACAGCTATTAGGTCTGGCACGGCTGCGAGAATGGACGTGCTACCGTCCGCCAAAACGGCCTCAACGTAGGCATTTTCGTTCTTGAAGGGAACTTTGATGACAGCCTTGGTACCATCACTCAACGCTCCGTCCACTTCGAGCACGCCGTACGTATGGCCGGTCTTGAGAACGCGCTCGACGCTGGTAATTTTACCCTCTGCTAAAACGCACGCGCTCGCAGGTCCACCAACTGCATCGATTATAGACCGCATCTTGTCCTCAATGCTCTTCTGCGTAGCCACGGCATAACCGATCCACCATGCCAGCGACACTGTGTTGGATACCGCCTGCTCCTGAACCAGTTTCGCCGTTTTTGGGGGACCAGCATTACCAGCACGGCATCCCATCACAACACACGCGGCGCGTAATGTCTTGTCAACCATCTTGTCGGTGCGCGTCTCGGTCATGGTCACCACCGTCCCGTCGCCGCTGGCGATGGTGGTTGGCACCAGCGCATCTCCTTTGGAAGAGCCGTACACGTTGAATGTCAATTGCCACATCGTGGGATAAGCCCGGCCCATGAGGTCGGCATCCAAGCACGGCACGCCCTTCTGAGCCGAGACGCCGAGGTTGACAACACCATTGCCACCTCCGATCTCAGCTGCCAGAAATCCAGACACCTCTGGGCTTCCAGTGGCCCGCATCAGCTCTTCGTGCGCCTGTAGGCATTCGTTGTTCTCTAGTCGCTCCATGCTAACCTCGGGGCTGCCGATGCAGGCAGTCCAGCCCACGAGACTATCTTCGGGAAGGTCTGTCGGAGAGACAACTCGAACAGAGCCAGGAGCGCTCGCCAGGATTGACTTGGCCTTGAGGTACTCCTGATATGGATCACCGCCGCCACCGCATCCGAGGACTTTGCAGCCAGCAGCGATGAACTCCAGATCAGTAGCTGAAATGATCCATTCCCGACCCTTGATCGTTGGGCTGTATGTTTGTACATCGACAGGTTCTTCGATCGCCACTTCTTTTCCGTTTCGCGATGTCGTCGTCTCGGTTGCTTGCGTGCTCGTTTCCAGATCTTCTTCCAAGTCATCAATCGCCTCATTTGCTGCCGATGTCGCGACAACCACATCCAACTCGCCTATCGCTCGAGCAATGATGCGAGCTTTGCCGTCCGCGTACTGAATAGGGAGAATGGTGAACTCGGCTACATCCACCGTCTCCTTCTTCGCGCCCTGGCTCATCGTCTTCTCAATCGCCAAAGCCCGAACCTTTTCTTGGGCCTGTTTCACAGTTTGGTGGGTTGTGTCAACAACGGTGTCGACAACAGCGGATACCCTCGAGATAGCAGCTCCAACAGCGTTGGCAACCTCACCGCCCTGGACGGTGCGGATCGCTCGCACGCCATTCCAATCCTGCTTGGTATCGACAATAAGCGCACCGCCTCCCACGATCAGTACATCAACTGCTCCCTTCTGGATCTTGGTTCTGTCAATGAGCTGTTCCAGGCTCTGCCGCATCATGACCTGAGCCTTGTCTAGCAGCTCCTTGGGGACATCTGACAAGCGATCGATATCACCGCCGACGGCTTTGAATGGGTTCTTCTGGGGATCGGAGGCAACGGCAATGTCTGAGCTGGTAAGGTAATCTCCACCGAATACCTTGGCCTTGGTAAGAAGCTCGAGAGCGACGCTGTCAGGGCCAACAGTAAGCTCCCCATTGCCCAAGTCTCGAACAATGCTGCCACCACCAAGACCGATGCTCTCAACTGCAGGCAGCGCGAAATTGGTGCGCACACCACCCACAAAACTGGTCACGGAGCTCATCATCGGCAGGCCATTGGCAAGGAGCAGCCCACTGTCCGAAGTGGTTCCTCCAATGTCGACAACAACAAGAGCATCCTCGCGGTTGGCCTTCCCATTGCCTTCACTTTCCATGGCTGCACGCCATAGGAACTCTCCGCCACGGATGGAGTTGGTTGGGCCGGAGTTGAAAGTGCGAATGGGTAGCTCGATTGCGTCTGCTGCTTTCAAGACACTGCCATCATTTTGGGTGAGGTATAGAACACAAGGTTCGTTCTTGAAAATGTCTCGAATAGCCGTCTGGAAGCCTCGAATTGTCTGCTCAGCTAGAGGTCGTAGAGTCGCATTGAGAATTGCAGCGTTCTCTCGGGCTAGGAAGCCAAGCTGGGACACTTGGTGCGACATTGTGATACGAGGCTTCAGCTTTCCACCCTTCAGCTCCGTCATGCGTTCCATCAGAATCTCTGCTGCGCGTGACTCTTGTGTGTGATTCATCGGCGAATACATGCCCGAGATGACGATGTTTGTCTCGCCCGCCTCAACCAGCAGCTCCGCGACATGTTCGATCTCAGCTTCGTCGAGGGGGCTGATCTCCTCGCCAGATATTTGGTAGCCGCCATGGCAGAAGTAAGACGGGGCCTCGATCTTGTTTCGTAAGTCGGCGGGGAAGTCGATGAATGGCGGCAGATCGCGACCAAAGCCCTCGTTGGGCCCTCCGCAAAGCCGCACCACGCTCACACGTTGGAGCGTCGCGGACCTCTGCACGACGGCATTGACGAAGTGTGTTGTGCCAATCACGACGCACCCAATGGAAGAGAGAGACACGCCAGAGGCATCGATGACGGTGCGGACGGCATTGGTGATACCAGTCGTGATGTCGGCAGTTGTTGGAGCCTTGTGTGAGGCAAGTATGGAGACAGGGTCGAGAGACACGAGAACAGCATCGGTGTTTGTGCCTGCACATGCCTGTTAGTGGTCTGATTCAGAGTCTTTGGACCCATTCCTCATCTTACCTCCTACATCGACACCTATACGATAGGTGGCCGTCTGCTCTTCAATTCGGGATGGTGACATCTTTGCAGCCCAATCAAGCTCGGTGACACAAAGTTCAATGTACCACCGGTTTATGCCAATCGCCCAGGATACACAGCCTTCATTTATGTGCAAAGACGTGACATCTTTGCGCACGCGAAAGACAGAAACATGCTGTCTCTTGTCTCCGAATTCCACAAGTTAGGTAGTGCAAAGTTCCCGAGGCCATTCTGGTGAATCAGAGCAGCAAAACGAGACGCTCTTCTGAGTCCCCACTGACGTCGGCCAAGTACAGTAGGCCGATCGTCTCTTTCGGATTATGCACAGTAGGCCGATGGGGTCTCACCCACCGCGAGTTTGGGCAGGCTACGGATACAGGGTCCAACCTTCTCCATTACCCCGGATTCTTATCTGTCAATGAGCATTCAATTGCATCGCGAGGCGATCCGATTTGGCATTTACGCCGTCATCGGCCTACTAGGTCCTCCTTTGCGAGCTGGCTCACGCTCGGCTCAGATAAGCGTTCCAGCGCATTGGCTCTTTGCGGGGTTGCAGCCATCGGCCTACTATGCAGACATTGTTACCAGGCGGGATAATTAACCAGTGAGCAATGAATCTTCTTGGTGTGTTGCGGTAGACCGGCATTGCGGGGTTGATCGCACAGAGTGCACAACACATCGCTAATCATCCACTGCTGAGGAGCGAGAGGTCGAGTCCACGTAGTACGACTTGTCGAATGCAACAGCCGGAGGCACCCGACGGCAATTGTATTTAGGACAATGGCGTGCGACTTTGACCATCACTACATAGCAACAAGTCCAACGACGGAATAACAGCTCTTGACCCAAGTTAGTGTCAAACTCGGCGCCACTAAGCCATCGCCAGCCATCGCCATCACTGTCAGCATCGTCATTGACTGTCTCACATTTGCCCTTGAGGCTCTTTATTAACCACAAATTCTTTCATACTCAGCACCAGTCTTGTCAATGGGCTCCCTCCCTGATCAGACAATGGCTATCCCGGTCATCGACTTTGCGCCGCTGCTTAGCGACGACTCTCAACATGAGACGTACGCCAAGTCCGGCAAGGAGATATTCCACGCCTTCAAGCACGTTGGCTTTGCGTACATCAAGAACCATGCAGTCCCGCAAGAGATGGTAGACGAGGCATTCGGATGGGTAAGCCCGCTGACACGCTGCGCATCCTCACATATTACAACAAGCTAACTGAGCAACCAGAGCAAGAAGTTTTTTGACCTGCCACAAGAAGAGAAGGAAAAGGTCCCCCACCCGCCCGAAGGGTGGTATCATCGTGGCTACTCTGGAATTGGCCGTGAAAAGGTCACCCAGATGGTGTTCGATGAAGCTGGCATTGCACAGGAGCGCAAGAAGCCCGACTTCAAGGAGTCTTACGAGATGGGAAATGAGGACAACACTGCGACTCTACGCAACATCTGGCCCGCAGAAGAGGTGATTCCGGGCTTTCGCGAGTTCTTCATCAAGTTCTATGAGACGTGCTACGACATGGAGCTGAAGCTACTGCGTGCCATCGCCGTAGGCATGGGTCTCGAGGAGAACTTTTTCGTCGACTATCACAAGGAGAAGAACAACCAAATCCGACTACTGCACTACCCGCCAGCTATGGAGGAGCTCATGGCCACGGGAAAGCTGGATGGTATCGGAGCGCACACTGACTTCGGAACGCTGACGATGCTCTTCCAGGATGAAGTCGGTGGCCTCGAAGTGGAGGATATCCACAACAAGGGCACATATATCCAGGCACCTTACATTCCCGGAACCATCGTGGTCAACATTGGCGATTTCTTAATGCGCTGGAGCAACGACGAGCTGAGGTCTACGATGCACCATGTGCGTGCGCCAGCAGCAGAGGAGCCCAAAGACAAGAGCCAGGTGCGCATGACGAAGGAGCGCTACTCCATCCCGTACTTTGTGTGCGCCGATGCCGAGCGTACAATCGACTGTGTGCCAGGATGTTGGGGGCCCGATCGGCCGAAGAAGTATGAGCCTGTCAACGCCATGGACTACATCAACATGCGGCTCAACTCGACGTACTAGGGGTGTAGCTGGCCCGAAGCTGGATGTCACATGACTGATGGTACGCATGTTTGTATGAGCGGATAGTTGTTAGGCAGGAATGCAGTCTCAGTTCCGAATCACAGATGTACAACTCTGATGAGATTCACTCATCCCAATCATACTGCCATGACCAACTGGTGATACGGTGTTTCACAATATGGTTAAGTT
Source organism: Fusarium liriodendri (assembly GCA_023509735.1). Taxonomy (NCBI): domain Eukaryota; kingdom Fungi; phylum Ascomycota; class Sordariomycetes; order Hypocreales; family Nectriaceae; genus Fusarium; species Fusarium liriodendri. The sequence continues at coordinate 84,464 of JALLKD010000297.1, read as the reverse complement.
TACATTACTTGCATACGCTGGTCGCTATGATCAATGTTATCATACTAAAGCTTTTTTTGGAGCAGCCATGATACACAACAAACAATCCCCGCGTGTTGCCATGATAGGCATCTCGTGATATCTCAAGATGGTGATTAGCTACAGGCGGCATCTCATCTAGACCGAATCGTTTGACAATCTCAAGATGCTGTTACCAATACAAAGACTGAAAGACAAGCCAGTCAATAGTTCCAAAGTGTTTGGCCAAGACCCGCCCAACAAGATAGCCGAAACCCTCTTACAGACAACAAATGATATGAAACAAAGACTCGATACCCCGACTTTCGATCGGCTAACATGCCGTTCATCAATGATGCCAGCCAAGAGCCAAGCCAATGGCTGAGGGTGACTCGTAACGGGCGTTAGCAGAGCAGGGAGTAGGCATTGGTAACTGGGTGCCGACGCTGAAGCGGGGGTGCCCCGACCATCTCAACCATCTTGGGGCTACCAGGGTTCTAGGGCGGGCTGACACGCGAGTCGGGGGACTGTTCGGCTCTGCCATTCTTTCAGGGTAATCGTTCCCGTCGAGTTGGGCGATATCGCCTCGATCGGCCAACTCGGATAAGCCAGGTTGGCCGATGAAAGACGGCCTAGCTGGGAGCTACCTTCACATGCAGTCTCTCGCGAAACTGCTTATCCAACAAGCTATTGAGAATCATTGAGACAACCGCCATCACCAACTGACACATTGACACTGCAATGATGATCTTGATTGTATTAATCTAGTTGACCTGTTCCGGCATAATCCGGTCCTCTCCCAGTCGAGTACGAAGTTGTATCTTATCAGCTGTGTACTTTCGTGTCAGTCACCAAATTTGTAGACCCTGGGACCCCAAACTAGACACGCCTCTGGAAAATCCCAAGCAATGGCAAACGTTGAGCTCATGAAGGCCGTCATCTTTGATGGTCCCTTCAAAGTATCCGTGCAGGATCGGCCAGTACCCAAACGTGAGTGCAAATGAAGCAAGGGCAAGCCCTATGTCCAGTTGGCAGTCATACATTTCCACCTGCTAACAATGTTCGCTGGGAAGTGCAAGACAGTCACGATATAATCATCAAAGTCACAGCTACAGCGCTGTGTGGCTCGTATGCATCATGACCTAGATACCTTTTGGCATTGACTAGCTTCTGACATGTAGGATGCAGTGAGCTTCATGTGTATCGTGGCCATGAACCCTCCAATCCGGGGTTTATCATGGGTCACGAATTCACCGGCATTGTAACGCAGACCGGCGAGGACGCCAAGACTGTTCAGATTGGCGATCAAGTTGTTGTGCCCTTCACGGCATCTTGGTAGGTGAAATCACAAAACTAGGTTTAATCTCCATTACTGAACTCGGTCACCTCCCAGCATGAATTGTTTTTACTGCCGTAATGATTGGACATCTCGATGTGCGTCATCTCTACCCTTCGGTAGCCCTCTCCTGGACGGCGGACAGGCGCAATACGTCCGTGTCCCCTACGCTGATGGAACTGTGCTCAAGTCGCCCACTGGCATTCCCCAAGAGACGCTCGTTCTCATGGCTGACATCTTCCCAACCGGATACTTCGGCGCCAAGAACGCATTCAAGATGCTGGATGGGATGGATCACTCAGACGCAACTGTGGTCGTTATTGGATGCGGTCCAGTTGGGCTCTGTGCGATTATTTCCGCGCTTGAGTACAAACCGAAACATCTTTTCGCTATTGATGGCGTAGACAGCCGCTTGGAGCTGGCAAAAGCCCTTGGCGCAGAGCCTTTGAACTATGTCAAGGATCACGATACTATGATGCAGAAGATTATGGATGCTTCGAAGGGCAGAGGGGCAGACGCGGTGATTGAGGTCGTTGGTCTGAGCAAGGCGCTTAGAACTGCATACGACATCATTCGCCCTTGGGGTGTCATCAGCAGCATTGGGGTACACAACGCAGAGGTAAGAGCCGAATGAGCTATCATTTATGCCCAAATTGGCGTTCTGACCATGACCTAGATCCCATGGACAGGAACTGAGGCATATGAGTAAGTCCTTTTATCCGATGTATTTGCCCTCACCGGACAGTGGTTAATCATCCCATAGCAAGAATCTTCGAATTCAGATGGGTCGGTGTCCAGTTCGTGCGGTCTTCAAAGAAGCCCTCGAGGTACTGACGCGCAATCACCAGAAGCTCAGGTATGTATAACCGTGCTCAGCTTCTGGAGGTTCCTTGTACTGACCAGTGCTGTCTAAAGCTTCATGTTTGAGAAAATCATGCCTCTTACGGAGGCTGTGGAGGCTTATGAGATTTTTGACAAGATGAAGGTCCAGAAGGTTATTTTTAATCCGAATGAATAATCTCTGTGTGTCGCTTGCAAATGTGCGGAACGGTTGGTTATGTGAAGGGCGCTTGGGCTTGAGCAGATATTCGTCTTTACACGACCAGTACAGGAGTTGCGCCCAGCATAACCAATATTGATGACAAAATTTTCCAAGCTCCAGTGAATTAAAGTCAATTACATGGTAGTTTTGGTCAATAAGGGTAGCTATGAAGGATACAGTAGCCAAGAGCCTTTGGCGAGTCTGATGCAAATAAGGTGATTGTGACAATACGAGTTCAACCTCAACTCACCTATTGATCAGATGCTGATCATCATATGAGTACGTAGAAGCAAATTGGCCACTTTTGGATTTAAAGAAAGAAAATTTTGTTCTTATTTGCTCTATTCTTCACATGGTGGCCCTGCCTCGGTCACCACCCTACTCATCGTCACCGAAAAACACCTTAATGGGCATCCAGCTGTCCCCAACAACCTTGGAACGTGTCTTAATGCCAGTAAGCTCTGAAATCTCATCTTCTGACAGGGTCCATCCGTCCAAGTCAAAGTTGGAAGCAATGCGCGTAAATGTCACGCTCTTGGGAATGACACTTGTGCCGCGCTGCAATCCCCATTTTAGGCTAAGAATCATGTTAGTCTGGGCTCGACTGAATTGTTTAATCATCACGAGAAATCTTACAGGATCTGAGCAGGTGTCTTTTCCTTGGCCTCTGCGATTTTTGCCACCGTGCCATTTTTGACAAGGTCGGTGTGGCCGTTGATGGGCGAGGTCGAGTTACCACCCAGACAGCTGTATGCAGTGCAATGTATGCCCTTGGATCTGCAGTATTCCACAAGCTTAGGCCTTTTCATCATGTTGATTAGCAAACAAGATCTAAAAAGTGTGGTAGAAAGAGCCTCACGAAGGGTTATAAGGGTGTAACTAAGTTTGACAGGTCAGTTCGATCATCTGGAGTCCCCATGTCATTCCTGGGTAGACGACATACCTCGAGCTGGTTTACTGCGGGGACAACCTTGCATGATGGGTCGCTGAGAAGCTTCTCGAGATGGCGGATCTGGAAGTTGGACACGCCAATATTCTTCACCTTTCCAGTGTCAAGCAGCTTCTGCATCTCTTGCCTGCGTCGGGTTAGTTATGATCTTGTAGAACGGTTCGACTGCTTCACCATGTCTTCACGTAGTCCCAATCAGCGAGATGTTTGGAGCTGTCTGTCGGGTCCGTAGAGCAGGGGAAGTGCACCAGGAATAGGTCAACATAGTCAAGCCCCAAGTCCTTCAGGGACGATGCTAGACCCTCGCTTGCACGGTGATGCCAGTCATTGTCCAGCTTTGTCGTCACCCAAATGTCCTCTCTAGGAATGCCAGAGGCGCGAATGCCATCTCCGACTTCCTTTTCATTCTTGTAGTTGAAGGCGGTATCAATGTGTCGGTACCCGTTCTGCAGGGCGTACTTGACAGCATCCCGAGTCTCATCTTCGGCAGACTGCCAGGTACCGAGACCAATGGCCGGAATGGAGGCACCGGTGTTCAGCTTGTAGCGGAGGGAAGTTGCGTTCTTGGCATCCATCTTGCTTCGTATCGGATGGTGTGCGTGGCGTTGTGTCGAGCTGTAAATGAGATGATATGGCGATAAAGGATGTCGAACCAGAGCGAGTTATGAGTCCTGGGATGGGTGTTTTTCGATCTGTCTTTGGCTTAAGATTTGTCGACCTTGTTTCCGATCTACAACCCTTGCCTAAGCGTGCTTGTTTAGCAGGGTCAGGGTTGAGGCGTCATCGCTAGCTATCAGCGGTAGTCCAGGACACAATCTCCTATCAGCCTGGCGTCGGCCTAGATTGATCGGCCTACCACCTGCGCTAAGGATCCGGCCCACCTGATATGGTGTTACCGCTTCCGACCCTTGGAACTGTATCACAACTTAGCTGTCCTTCACATTTAGTCATGAGAATGCAAGACAAATAAGAATGCAGATGATTGATCGATCCCCAGAATAAGCACAGAAGCAAGACGCATGCACTGCTCGCAGTTTCATGCATGCACTGTGGGGGTGACCTTGACTCCAAGCAAGAAAACACCAAGTCAAAATTGCAAAGACATTTGTCCTTAGGTAGCCAACATGGCCATTGACTGGGAAAAGTACAAGCGCAAGCTTGAGTGGTAATATCCCTATTGACGAAACTCGATGGTTCTGCGGTTTGGCTAACTCGAACCTCGCAGCCCGAAAGACGATGAGGCAAACTACGATAATACACAGTGGTGTAATCGCGATTTGATTCCCATCCCCCCTGAGCGTCAGACCTATGGGCAGTGGTCCTATGTCGGTATGTTGGGATTTCCCCTGTGAATAACTCTTTGGATCAAATTACTGACATTGTAGGCTACTGGACCGTCTCTGGCTCTTGTGTGTCCGCCTGGACGACGGGCAGCACCCTGCTGGAGTTTGGCCTAAGCCCACAGCAGGCCATCGGCTGCGTAGTACGTAGCTCTCCAAGCAAACAATGCTATTTCGTGGGACGTTGGTGAAAAAGATTCCCTAACAAGAATTGCAGATCCTCGGTGCAGTTTTGACTGGACTTTTAGCCGTCGCCTGTGGCTGGATGGGAGCTCATCATCATATTGGTTTCACTGTATCCAGCCGCTTCAGCTGGGGCATGAGAGGATCGTATTGTGAGTGTTGCATCACAGGATGACAATCTCAATACGCGATATTTATGCTAACATGTTGCAATCAATAGTTCCCGTCATTCTGAGAGTGTTCGTGTCATGCATTTGGTTTGGAATCCAAGCTTTCTGGGGCGGACAAGCGACCAGAGTCTTGATCGGTGCCATCATCCCAGGTGAGTTACCTCTCCAAGCATCAGAAGCTAAGGATGCTGGCTAACATGGCACTCATAAAGCTTTCGCCAACATGAAGAATTACTTCGCCGAGAGCTCGCATCTGGAGACCAAGGACTTCATTGGCCTCATCATTTGGATGTTTGTCTTTGTTCCATTCGTCCTCGTCAAGCCAGAGAAACTGCAGATCCCATTCGTCATCTGCTTCGTTTTATTTTGTGGTACTTGCACTGGTCTGCTCATCTGGTAAGCATGAATAAACCACAGTTCGCATGTACATAGCCATATGCTAACTGCACCCACAGGGCCGTATCTCAGGCTGGGGGCTCTGGCAGCATGTTCCACCAACCCGGCACCGCACCAAATGTTGGCTGGGCATTCCTCTTCGGTATAACCTCGATTCTTGGGGCCTGGGGCGCTGGAACCCTTGGGCAATCTGACTGGACTCGATACGCCAGGACGCCGAATGCTCCTATCCTCTCCCAACTTGTTGCCTCCCCTCTGACTATCACAGTGACGGCAATCATTGGTATTGTTGTCACGAGTGCTGCCCGTGATGTCATGGGCGGGGACATTGTTTGGAGCCCTATCATGCTCCTGGGTGAGATCCAGAACTACTATAACAACAGCTCTGGCGTTAGAGCCGCCGTTTTCTTCGCCAGCCTTGGCCTTGTCGCCTCACAGCTTTCGATCTCAGTCGTGCTCAACTCCGTCTCTTGTGGAATGGACATGGCTGGTCTCTGGCCCAAGTACATCAACATTCGACGTGGTGGATATATCATGGCCGTCATTGGCATCGCTGTCCAGTGAGTTGAATTGAAACTTGACTGGGTGGACATCTGAACTAACAAATTTCGGCAGACCCTGGCAACTTTTGACCACTGGCACAAAGTTCCTCCAGGTGCTTAGTGGTTTCGGTATCTTTATGGCTCCAGCGACAGGCATCATGCTTGCCGATTACCTTGTTGTTCGGCGCCAGAAGCTCAAGCTGAATGATCTTTACATCGGAGACTCTTCATCCATTTACTGGTATCAAGGTGGATTGAACTGGCGTGCCCCGGTGGTTTTCATCATGGCCATGTGGCCCTTTATTCGTCAGTTCCGCATGCCACACCGCATTATATCTTCTAGACACTAACAAGATAATAGCTGGATTGGTGGGTACCGTCAATGCATATGATGGATCACAGTACCAGAGTTGGATCCGTCTGTATAACCTCACATTCTTGGTCGGCGTTTTCTGGAGTTTCGGATTGTTCTGGGGTCTCAACGTCATCTTCCCTGTCAAGGGCCTTGGCGTGGAGACACCTTTTGAAGGCGGTGATATTGTCTTGGGAGTTGAAACTCCTGATGGGGTCAGTGAGGATGGAAAGGTCAAGGTTGATGTCTAGGCATCTACCAGGATGCAGGGACTGCCCTTTGACGTCTATCATGAGTGGCTCGATTGCTACTCTATTATTCTGGGGTTGAGTCTGTTTCCTCTTCGTATCTTGTCTTCGTCTTGCTTCCTGGCTCGGCCAACCTTCCCAAGAGAGTTGGAGCTTTGGTACAAGTTTATTGCTCGATTAGCTTGAGATAGGTTTCTATGTTAAGCTCAGGTATCTATCCTGATTTGAGTTCCTTTCACAACCTTGGGTGTTACTGTAGGTTTCCTAGAGACCAGCAATGTGCATCAAACACCTCACGTTCGAATTGGCCATTCCTCTACTTTTCACTCTCAAACACGATGCCGTTGGCCTTCCTCATATCTTCCATGACCGTAAGAACATTGACGGTTAGCTGCCTCAGACGACTCTCGGCCTCTTTATCTTCTTCTTGGATAATTCGCCCAATCTCCTTGGCCTCCCAGGTCAAGTTCAAGAAGCCAGTATACTCGGGGTTTGTGTCACCGAGCTGTTCGGCCTCCTTTGATCCACGGGGAACGAATTCCACTGTGTTGATATCTGTCACGCCAGTTCCGCCGTTGACCCTAATGGTGCCCTTCTCGCAGTAGATCTCGGTAGGGGCAGTCGACGTATACACCTTGCTGGTGTGAGCGTGCACCGTAAAGTCGCGTTCGTACTGCGAAGACTGAGACGAATATTGGAGGATGATGGGGCCGCCACCGTCAACACCAGTGCGAATGATAACAGGGTAGTATGTCTGGCTTGCAGGTTTTCCGAAGAGGGCCAGAGCGAACATGACAACGTAGCAACCCATGTCCCACAGGCAGCCCCCGCTAAACTTGGGTGAAAGAACGTTTGGCTCCTCGCCGTCCAACACCTTGGCGTAACGTGACGAGTATACGGCCATGTTGAGACTGGCACCGTAGATCGGTCCGAACTTCTCGGTTCGGGTCTTTTCGTCATTGAGCAGGCTTTGCAGCTTCTGGAAATTGGGTTCTTGGATATGTCGATAAGCCTCCAGAATGAACAATCCCTTGGAGTCGGCCAGTTGGTAAAGGGCCTCAAGCTCTTTGACATTGGAGGCAAAGGGTTTCTCCATGATGACATGCTTCCCAGCACCAAGTGCCTTCAAACCTTGCTCATAATGAAGTGAGTTTGGAGAAGCGATGTATACAACATGGATGTTTGAATCAGAGAGCATCGTGTCCAAGTTGTCGTACAGTTTGATGGCGGCGGCATTCTTGATGGAGGGAGTCTCTGAGACAAACTTGTTGGCGGTATCCAGGCTTCGCGAGTACACAGCCTTGAGCTGGAACTTCTTGCTTTCATGGGATGACTGCACAAACGAATTTGTGATCCAGTTTGTACCTATGATTGCGAGACCTAGGGGGGCTGACATGTTTGCTAATTTCGATGCTGTCTGTATCTGGGTGGTGTGATGATTCTGTGTTGAGATAATTTGTTGAAGTGCGGAGGTTCATACACAAGTGGTCGAATCTGACTTTGTGGTTGGCTCTTCCATGAGACTGTCACATGACTTTCGGTGAGACTTGAGATGAGGGAAAAAAGTTAACCCTCCTAACGTTTAACGGAGAAGTTCTGTGGACCCTACCTCGTGCTGGTGGCTCTAGAGGTAGATGAGCCGAAATATAGGGCACAGGCCATTAGTGCAAGCATACTCTAATACCCTCACCAATAGTCTGCGGGGCTTAAGCTTGGAACGATGCCTACTGCTGGCGGAAATACGGGACCTGGGTTGGCTGTCTTTGTTCGTGGTTTTGCGCGGCCACTGCCAATCAAGATGGTGATATCCTTACTCTGAGCTTTGTGTCTGTTGGTTACAGACAACTCATCCAGCCCATCTTGTCATGTGGTAGTTTTCGGGGCTAAAAAGATAGTCCATAATGTAGCCTCGGCTGGTAGATGGCCTGGACATGAGCCCTCGCGGCTAAATTTGAGCATCTGCCCACCGGATGCAACCATCCCCGCATCGCATCCATGACGCCAATCTGGGTTTCCCTGAAGCGTATCGGAAAGGAAGATTGATTATACGTCTTGCTCGGCCTATGGGGTAATCCCTTCTCCTATTTGAGTCGGATGACGCTGCCATGCTCATACTTTCTTCCTACAACAACACACCCGCAATCACAATTCGAGTTAAAGAGTAATGAGTGAAGCCAAGGATCGACCTCTTTTATGAACCCTTTCGTCATCCCACTCCCACTACCCCTCTACCCCGGTTTCAGGTCTTCTGCCACGAGAATGACTCCACACGGAAGCTATTTATCCAGACACCCGTCGGCATTTCATGTCGATCGTCCCGAAACATGGAAAGCTTGCAATTCTTAACATGATGATCAACACGCCAGAATCGTGATAGGCCAATGGCTTTATGGCTAGAGTAGCATCGAAGTCGGGGCTTTATGGTTAAATACGAACATGTCGAGAGGGGTTGGATACCACATCGCACGGCAATTTTGATCTTGGCCTAGATCCTTGTGATCAGGCTTAAATGATCCTTTGCATGGGTTCATCTCATACCACCACTGTATTGTGGTTGACATGCGACCAAATTCCACTACAAATACTGTCGATGGGCCCTGAAAAGCGGGAGGGGACCTGAAACGCTAACTCGCCGCAAAACTGGGCTACTGGCCTTTTGCACGTTCGTCATGAAGATACTCCCACTATGGCTGGTCGGCCTCTTCGGCTTGACATCTAATGTCGTTGCTTTGGGGCAAGAGCCGATCATATCCTTCAACAGTTCAGACGATTCCTTCCAGATCTTTGGAGGAAGCATCACGACTGGTCAGATTAGGGTATCTAAAGATGATTACTGGGGCGTCATTCGAGCCGCGGGAGACCTCGCCGTGGATTTTGGTCGCGTCACTGGAACCAATTTCACTCTCAGCAACGGCGACACTGATGCTTCTCCGGCAAAGTACACATTTGAGCCAGTGGATCCCAAAAACAACACCCACGTGAGTGTCGACAAAGCGTTTGGGGATGTTCAGCTAACGGTGTCAATCAGTATAGGACGCTTGATGAGGAATCATTCTCAGGCCCAAAGTATCAGAGTCCTGATCCCGCCAACACAGTCATCATCGTCGGAACCATTGGCCACTCAAAAGCTATAGACAAGCTCATTGAGGATGGGAGAGTTGACGTCAGCAGAATCAAAGGAAAATGGGAATCATTTGTCAGCCAGCTGGTCGAGGATCCCATGAATGGTACAGCACGAGCACTTGTTGTCGCTGGTAGTGATCCAAGAGGCACCATCTACGGTATATACGACATTAGCGAGCAGATCGGCGTCAGCCCGTGGTACTGGTGGGCTGATGTCCCAATCCGTCGACAAGACAACATCTACGCTCTGCCAGGGCCGAAAGTCCAAGGCTCGCCTTCAGTCAAGTACCGCGGTATCTTTTTGAATGATGAACAACCTGGACTATCCAGTTGGGTTGGGTGAGTGAAAAGATCCCGTTGACCTTGTTTAATGCTGACGGACATGATAGCTCACAATGGGAGGCGACTTGGAATGATGCCGCTCCGTACAATCACCATTTCTACGCCCTGGTCTCGGAGCTCCTGCTCAGACTTCGGGCAAACTACATCTGGCCAGCTCTCTGGGGAAGTATGGTCTACGTCGACGATCCGCTGAACCAGCCCACCTTTGACGCCTACGAGATTGTCCTCGGTGGTTCTCATACGGAGCCACTGATGCGAGCTCAAAATGAGTTCCGAACCTTTTATAAAGGCGAGTGGCAGTACAACACCAACAACAAGACCATTGATGAATACTTCCGCTATGGCGTTGAGCGGGCCAAGCCCTATGCCCGGAATAGCCTGTTCACCATGGCCATGCGAGGCACAGGTGACACTGCCATCGAAGGGAACCTGGGAATTGAGGCCATTGTCAACATGCTAGAGACTCTTGTGGACAACCAACGTACCATCATTGAGGAGGGACTAGGCATTGACAACGTGTCAGATGTACCATCCCTTTGGTGTCTGTACAAAGAGGTCCAATCCTATCAAGAACGTGGCCTCGTCGTACCAGAAGACATCACCCTTCTCTGGGCAGACGACAATTGGGGTAATATTCGTCGGCTTCCTCTCAAGAACGAGACTGATCGAGCTGGTGGTGCCGGAGTTTACTATCACTTCGATTACGTTGGAGATCCGAGGAACTACAAGTGGATCAACACTATTCAGCTCGAGAAGACGGCCGAACAGATGCTTCTTGCCTACCACCGAAATGCAAGGCGGATCTGGATCGTCAACGTTGGTGATCTCAAGCCAAAGGAACTTCCCATCAGCCACTTCCTCGATCTAGCCTACGACACTGAACGCTGGGGCATCGACGGGACGACCAAGTGGATCCATGCTTGGGCTGAGAGAGAGTTTGGTAAAGGACATGCTGATGACATTACCGACATCGTGACTCGATACGGAATGTATGCTGCCCGCCGCAAGTTTGAACTTGTCGAGCCACACGTCTATTCAGTTATCAATTATCTCGAGGCTGAATCTGTTCTGGAGCAGTGGGCAACACTCAAAAAGGACACACAAGCCATCTACGATGCACTAGGTGAGGAGTACAAGGCTGCCTTCTTTGAAATGTTGCTTCATCCTGTTCTTGGAGGCGAGATTGTCCACAAGATCCAGATCAATGGAGCAAGGAATCAACTTTATGCAGGGCAGAAACGGAATTCTGCCAATGACGTGATCTGGGAGAGTGTGGCTCTCATGTATGATGATTCAAATCTCACCCAGAGATGGGATGAGGTGCTTGATGGGAAATGGGCGCATATGCTCGACCGTAAGTCTCTCATCGCTTGTCCAGAGAAGACGAATTAACCTGTCGCAGAAACTCACCTTGGATACGATGGCTACTGGCAACAGCCAATGAGAAACACCCTTCCAGATCTACGATTTGTCCAAGACGTATTTCCCTCCCTCGGTGGGCAGTACGGTGTTGGGGTTGAAGGATCCAATGCCACCATACAGGGTGATAGCAGATGGCACCCTCTGTCGACCAACACTCTGCCACTTCCACCCTTAGAGCCATTCGGTGCTCAATTCCGTTATATTGACGTCTTCCACCGCGGAAATAAGCCCTGCAACTGGTTTGCTTCCACAAAGGAGAAATATGTCCAACTATCAGAGTCCAACGGAACGGTTGGTGGTGACAACGGCACTGATACTCGTATCTACATCACAGTCGACTGGGACAATGTCCCGAGTGCCCCAAGCACCACCGAGGTATCCATCAATTTCACCAGTACATGCCGTGGCTTCGAGAAGTATGCTGGACAAGAACCGCGCGTTGTCGCAACGATCATCAACCGTGAAGTTCCTGGTGACTTTGAGGGATTCATCGAGTCGGACGGGCACGTTTCCATCGAGGCACAAAACTACCAAGACATTGTCTACGAAGATGGCAGTGACGAGTCTCTCAAGTACCACACTATCGAGAATTACGGCCGCACATCTGCCGGCGTGGGCCTATTCCCTCTCGATACGGAAAAACTTGATATCGGCCAAGGCCCTGCTCTGACGTACGACATGTACCTCTTCAGCAACCATTCTCAGACCAATGTCACGATTTTCATGTCTCCAGCAGCCAATTACCTCGGCGACAACAATCCCCTGGAGTACGCTATAGCGCTTTGGCCTTCGGGCCGGAAACAGCCCGAGCCTACGGTCGTGCAACCCATCGGACCCAACATTGGTGGGAACATGCCAGATGGATGGGGATATGCTGTGGCAAACGCTGTTTGGGGGCTGCATGGGAACTACACAACTACTTCGTTTGATGTTCCTCGAGAGGGAGCATACAGTCTACGTATCTGGGCGCTGCTTCCCAACATTGTTATCCAGAAGATCGTGGTTGATCTTGGAGGTGTAAGACAATCGTACTTGGGCCCGCCAGAGAGCTTTTTGACCACACGGGACGAGACGGGCAAGTATAACGGAACTTCATTTTCAAGCACCTCAAGAGCAGAATAGGAGAGAAATAGCAGGCCTTAGGGAGTGTCACTTCAGATGATTAAATCGCGCTCTCGCCAAATGAGTACTACATTACCGAATCTTGTGTTTACCCCTGAGAACTACCTTGACATGAGATTGAGACGGCAACTCACCTTGTCCTTGAAAGTGCGCCTCCAATGATGTGATCCTTCAACAAGCCGTCTGACCCATGGACCAACTACAATGCTCCGTGTCCCCGATGTGCCTGCCTGAACGCAACAGCGAGTCCATCGGGCCGTACTTATGCCGTCTCCGAGAACAGCATTGGTGCAATTAACCTCAGCCCCTGGCTCAAATCCCCACGTTAGTGCTTTTATATGTAGCATCCGGAGCTTATTAAGACCTCCCTTGGTCTTAGTCTTGGGACTATCCATACTCGGGCCGATCATGGCCTGCCTTTCTGTCTCCCCGGACCATTGCGTATGTGCCAAGGCCTAAACGACCTACCCCATTCAACGCAAGCATTGACTTCCCTGTCGCGACTCTGGGGTAGGCCCGGAAAGAGTTAGAACTGGAAGATGAACGATTCAAGCGAGTGCGGCAATCGATTTTACCAAATGTACTCTGAAGCTATGATAATACACACTTGATCTACAACCATTTTGAAATCCATCCTAAATAACCTGCTTTTAAGCCATAACTAATGGCCTACCCTTATCCGTGATCTACCTAGTAAAAACAAGCAAAAAGGTCCATCATAAAAAACCGCTTGGATCCTCCAGAATCATCAAAAATCACTCATATACCTAGGCTTACCTACCAAAAAGACCCCTAAACCGAGACTTCTCCTTGACAACATGTCTTTGACCCGTATCTCCTAGAGACCCGTCCTGTACGGACTCTATCGAGATATGAGACTTGGGAAAGATTCCATACTCTCCATTGGCATCCGAACCACTCCAGAACCAAGCATGCGGATCCTCCCCTGAGAGTTGTTAGCGATGATTTGCATTAGATTACCAGACGAGGAAAACTCACAAGCAAGGTTGTAGATGGTGTTGCCTTTTCCAAACGTTAACCAGCCAGCTCGTTTTGACTTTGCCTCAAACTTCCATCTAGCCACTCCTGTTCTAGGAGATCGTGGCAATGATGCGGGGTTCACATGCTGTGGGAGCTCCAGGTCAATAATCTTGCTTGGAAACGTCCCAAAAGCCCCATCATGCCACCCCTGACACCATTTGCCAGCCCACTTCTCAGGGTACTCGACACCAACTATCCTTGCCCCTGCCATAAACTGTAAAACTTCTGACACGGAATCGGGTCTCGCCTGCGGCCTCTCGTTTCGTCGGCGAATGTGGTCTTTGTTCGCTCTCGCAACCGGGAGACATGCGATTCTATCCGCTTCACTGGCCGGAAACCCAACATATGGAGTGGGAGGGGCAGAATTAGGAAAGAATAAATCGTAATCTTGGCGTGATCTGGTGCTTATCTCGACGTCCTCATAAGCGACGACGAGTCCCGGGATGTGCGGCAATGGCCGAGGGTGTCGAGAAATGTGACGGAGGAGAAGGTCAACTGTCTGGAATACAGTCGCGTCGCCCTCCCGCATCGTAGCCTTGGCTTTATCGCAGAAGAGGCAGGCAAAGTAGACGGAATTGATGTTTCGAACTGCAATGTGAGATTTGTAGAGGAAGCGAGATCGGTAAACGACTCCCCTGGCTTGTTGGCTGGCCAGTGCTGAGCATGTGTTAGATTTCAATCTCATGTTCAACCTGGTAGGTGGGGTACTCACGATCTTGATCCATGTCCTGAAGCAGATGCGAGTAGGGAGTCTTGTACTCGCAATTAATGCACTGTGCCGTAGGTTCCGCGTAGGCTTCGGTTGAAGTCGCCAACATTGATCCGAAGAGCATTTCTGGTGAATATTGCTCCCCAGCTCTCGCTGTGCTGTCTGAAGCACCACCAACCTTTCTGATGGCTTGTCCGGGGCCTCCAGCAGCAAAGGCTCGAGCTCCTTTACAGAATCCTCCCAACATGGAAATGGAACTATCTGGTCCAATGTCGCAAGGTGTGATTCGTGGGGATTGTAGGCCCTTTACTGACGCCGAGTCTGTCTTGTTTGTTGCGCCCGAAGCTATTGACGCAGCTCTCACCCCTGACCCGCCGCTTGCATCTGATCGAATCGATGGTCCAGATCCCTGGGTCACAATTGACGATCGATGATGCTCCACTGGAACTTCATTTGTGTACGGATATTGCTTCGAATCCTGGTAATCTCCGAACCTTGTTGCACGTCCTTCAAGATGGGGCGGTAGCGAGCCCAAGCTGCGCGGAATAGCGGACGGCTGATGGTCAATGGCGGATGCCCAGTCCTGTTCAGAAGCGAGCTCAGCTATCACAGATGGTGGCGGAGTATCTTCGTAGGTGTAACCGCTGGAACCTCTGGCGCTCGGGTTCAATGAGCTCTGGTAGGTGGTTGATCTTGGAGATAGTGCCACGGAGCTTGGAGGAGTCATTTCCCGAATGTCCAATCCTTGCAAACCGTTGGCAAGCGACTCTGAAGCACTCATCTGACGTTGATGAGCTTGGACGTAGTCATAGGTTGCCTTTTCCTGCTCGGGAATGGTTGACTGATTTGAGAAAGGCAGCGAATTGGGTGATGATAATGAGCCTGGTGAGATTGGAGATGGCGAAGCAAAATATCCAACGGGCCTGGGTGGCCGTGGGGGAGCGCGGGATTCATCACGTTGCTCTGCTCCGCGAGTAAGAGAGGGCCTTCTCTGGGCCCGACCAAAATTAGGACCAGAGGTTGAAAGGCTGGTTGAGGGACGCGATGATAGTTGAGAGCCCGGTCTGGGTATATTATCGGGCAGAGGAGGGAGGGGAGGAAGAGGTGGAAACTGTGATGGCGGCGATGGCAAATCCAGCGCCGATTTGGTTGTGAACCTTGTGATTCTTTCTACCAGAGTGATAGCCAGCTCTTTTGTCGCCGCTTGCAGCTCATCAAACTTGGCCTTGTCATATGTTTGAGGTTCAATAAAGTCCTCAAAGTCGTAGAGTAAAATGTCGATTGACCGAACTTGACTCACAACATCATCTGGTTTGCTGTTAGTGTGAACCGGAACCTGGAAGCTGAGAAATTGTGCCTCGTACTGTTGCGCAATGTGAGATCTCTGAGAAAATCGCTCAATTGAGGGGATGGCTTCTCAAGTAGAGGTGTCAGACGTCGCAAAGCCCGTTCTCCTTCTCTCAACAGCGATTGCGATGATCGACTGAGGGGAACCTGTTGGTAGTCATCGCCCAAAGATCCATCCGCTTGCAATAAAGCACATTTGGCCCATTTTGTCACATCGTTAAATGGCCGTAGTAAAACGTGATCCGACGGAGCCGACATTGTTTATGAGAGCGTAAAAGAAGCGCCAGCTGGGCTACTCGACGATGGAATCCAACATAGCAAAGCACCCGTAAGCAAGGTGGATGGACAAACTGGAGGGGATTTGAACAAATGGGCACGTCAAGCTTCAGTCTCACAACAACTTGAAACGTCAGTCACAAATGGACATGGACATGGACATGCATGTAATTAATCAGCGCATTCTCCAACTGCCTTTATCAGTTCCTGACCGTTGGCGTCTCGTCCACGCGTTGTGGCTTGCGCCACCTGTCGAGGATTCGAACCGATGGGGTGGCATCCCCCCCTCCCCGGCCGGATAAGAAGGATTTGGAGTCTGCAAGCGATCCATTCAGTGGGTGCATTTAACCATAAGGAGCACGGGCTGCAGCCGACCGGGGGATCATGGTGGGTGGGTAATTTCCAGTGCTCGGCCAGATGTTCCGTAGCTTCAGGACCCTGGATCAGCGCGGAACCGACGGACAATGCGACCTTTTGATGGAGGGGTATAATTCGTGACAGCTAACGAGCAGGCCAGTCTCATCTAGACCATCGGGGCTTTATTAGCTAGGCTAATGGTCAGTTTTGCCTCTTCTAGAACCGAGCTTGTCAAAGCGCTCCGAAACCTTGTCGCCAACGACCTTACTCTTCTTGGTTTAATGCACGGTTATTCGCCTTGCGCTATCATATCAGACACGATTATGTGACAGCCAAGCCTTCCCATGTAAGCCCAGTCCGTCAACGGAGCAATTTACCAAGAAAGGCCAAGACGGCGAAGCACTCCCCAATGGTTCCCAAAGCCCGTAGGCTCAGACGTTCCGCGAATCCAACTCATGCGTGTTGGGTCCGGGGTAATCTGTGTGTTGCCGGTATAGGTAGGTAGAAAACTTTCTGCAACCTTCCTGGCTCAAGATTGCGACCGTTATCGCCCCCTTCGCCTCTTTGTTATCTTTCTTGGTCGTTTTGGCTCTCTTTTATAAACCAGTGCGATTGGGAGTGCTGTCATTTTCCCCTACGGCGGTCTCTTTCTTCTTGTTTGTCTTTTCTCTCCCTCTTTTCTGCTTTCTTTTTTTGAGGCCAATTAATACTGCGACTCGACTCATCCAAACCATGACTTGGATAGCTCGAATCAACGATGGCGTGGCCAGCAGTCGCTTTGGCTACTGGTTCCAACTCGAGGGTTCTGGCCATGTGAGTTGACCAAGAGACTGCACACAGGAACGACACTGACCGAGAGATAGCCTCGTGAGCGACATGGCTCCCGCTTCCTCACCGAGATCCGAGCCGGCATCATTTCTTTCTTCGCGATGGCGTACATCCTGGCTGTCAACTCAAGCATCGTGGCCGATAGCGGAGGTACCTGCGTCTGCGACTCGACTCCCGAGGACCCCATCTGCGCCGAGAATACAGACTACCTCCTCTGCAAGAATGAGGTCAAGCGTGATCTGGTGACTGCTACTGCTGCGATCTCGGCCCTGTCGACTTTCTTCCTTGGTGCTCTCGCCAACATGTTAGTCCCCATGCGCAATGCGATGCGCCGAACCATTGATGGCTAACTAAATACCCAGGCCTGTCGGAATTAGCTGCGGAATGGGTCTGAACGCGTACCTCGCGTACGATGTAAGTCTTTTCCCTTTTACTTTGTGCTCTCGCCAACATCTAGCCACCTAGGTCGTCGGCTTCCATGGCTCGGGAACGGTTCCTTACGAGGTTGCCATGACGGCCATCTTTGTTGAGGGTCTCATTTTCTTTGGTCTGACCATCCTCGGTCTTCGACAATGGCTTGCACGTGCTATCCCAAGGTCAATCAAGCTTGCGACCGGCGCTGGTATCGGTCTCTTCTTGACACTCATTGGCCTCACCTACAGCGAGGGTATCGGTTTGATCACTGGCGCTGTCTCTACCCCTCTTGAACTCGCCGGCTGCTCTCCTGCCGACAAGCTGGAAGACGGCACATGTCCTGGCTCCCATAAGATGCAAAACCCCACCATGTGGCTGGGCATCTTCTGTGGCGGTATCCTCACGGTCATTCTGACCATGTTCCGCGTCAAGGGAGCCATTCTCATCGGCATCGTTCTTGTGTCGATCTGCTCTTGGCCTCGTGGTACCTCCATCACGGCATTCCCTTACACTCCGGTCGGAGATGACTCGTTCGACTTTTTCAAGAAGGTTGTCAACTTCCATCCCATCAAGCGAATTCTTGCTGTGCAAAAGTGGGATGTCAGTCAGTACAGCGGTCAATTTGGCCGTGCCTTGATTACATTCCTCTATGTTGATATCCTCGACTGCACTGGTACCCTTTACTCGATGGCCCGGTTTGCCAATCTCATTGATGAGCACACTCAGGATTTTGAGGGCTCTGCTACCGCTTATCTTGTGGACTCCATTTCCATCACCATCGGTGCTGTTTTCGGCACATCCCCTGTCACAGCCTTCATTGAGAGCGGAGCAGGCATCGGTGAAGGTGGCCGAACAGGCATCACAGCCATGGTCACCGGTTTTTGTTTCTTTATTTCGGTCTTCTTTGCCCCTATCTTCGCCTCGATCCCTCCCTGGGCGACAGGCTGCGTCTTGATCATGATTGGTTCAATGATGATGCGAGCCGTCGTCGATATTAACTGGCGATATATGGGCGATGCTGTCCCCGCGTTCCTGACTATCGCTATCATGCCCTTCACCTACTCCATTGCCGATGGTTTGATCGCCGGCATTTGCAGCTACATCCTCATTCAGGTCTTGGTCTGGGCTATTGAGAAGGCCTCTATGGGCAAGCTGACTGCCGTCAACAAGAAGGAGAAGGACCCCTGGACATGGCGCATCCCTGGAGGCATCCTCCCCGGATGGCTCACCCGACTTTTCCAGGGCAAGAAGGACTTCTGGCGTCCTTATTCCGATGAGTCGATCGACGCTAACGTAAGTGACAATTCTCATGAGCTGAGCTCTGTTAGGCACCATGCTGACTGGGTCAAGCCTGGTGAGCCTTTGCCATATGTCACCACACAAGTTGTCGGTGGAGATGGCAAGAACTAAACTGGGTTTCGTGGAGGAAGCTTGTACAATTTTCAGTGACTCTCAGTGAGAGTCTACGGGTCGGGCCTTGTATTTCATGTTCATTGGTTTGACTTCACGTGGAATACCAACGGGATAAGAGGGGCGTATATAATAGAGCTTCACTATCAAGCACATCAAGACGATACGAGAGGAGAATGGGGTAGCCTTAAGGTGTTTTGTAAATTAGTTAGTACTCAGGGGTGAATTAAGACTGACCGGTTCGCTACGTATTATGAAGCTGTTCAGTGAAAAAGACGATGCACAGCCCGCTGATGCTGGATTCCAGACGCCGAGATGACATGTTCCCTGCCATACTCCTATAGGGTAGCTCATTCTAACAGCTACAACCCAGATGTTTAACCTCCACAGCTCAAATTTTAAAAGATATAAAGGGATAACTATCTCCTGTCTTTTGTAGGGAGGTTAGAGAAGTTAGATCCTCCATAGAAAGTAAAACAACCTTTCGTGATACGGCTGGGTATGAGTATCCAATCAGCCAGCGTAAAGACATGGAAACCACTGTGGTATACAGTGCCTTGATGTGTTGTCGTTGTATTTTTTTCCTTGATTCACATAGTTAAAGCCTTGCCCTTGATGTGATAACTACATCAGGAGACAGATCACTCAACCCTCAGGACACTTTTATCAATTGTAGCATCTATCATTCTTGCCTCTGTGCACAGCTCGGCTATCACTAGATTGAGCGATCCCCAGGAGCTTGACCTAACACCAGGGTTCAGAGCGGGCGAGCCGTCCAATGGCTGCCTGATCTAGGTCTTACGAGCAGGAGGTACACGAAGCTGAAATGCTGTGTTCTCTTGGGAAGAAATGGGTTACTTGTAGAGTTAGCTTGGGTCAGGAATATATAGGATTTGACTGGCGAGAAGGGTTTGATCTTGAGCGACGTGCCCGCTGCTCCGATAAAAGGGATGAAGCCTGGGCTAGGTCTTTCACCATTTGTTCCACTGTCCACGACACAGCGGGAATAGTGTGAGATGGGGATGGCATCGAGCTCCTTCCGGTATTGGGTTTTGATACTGCCGTGTGTTTTTAACCGTGTCCTTTGCTACTGTGGCCGACAGCGATTATCGATGTCATCAAAAAAAAAAAAAATAGAATAGAATCGAGCTTCTTCGGCGGGGTGACGGGCCAATGGGTTACGACACTGACACCTAGCCCTGAGAAAAGAGATACTGCGTAACGTAGGGTCGAGGCAGTTGAATTTACAATAATATAGGTAGACCCGCTAATACAGAGGCAACAAGGCTGTATTTACGAGACGGAGACACCCGCCTCTTCCGTCTCCCGGCTTCCAGATCCAGCACCTCGGAGGCGAAATCGAGCTCATCTGAATATCATGTCTAATAATTCAAAAAGACACTGGGCGCGAACTTGTATCAATTCTTCTTAACCTTGACCTGGAAGCCCTCGCCGGATTTGGTGACCTGGAAGGAAGTGTTAGTACCGCGGGTGAGAGTCTTGGAAACCGAGACACCAGGCATGGCAATGGCAAACCCAAGAGTATAGCCATTAATTAGGTTGGTATTCCAAAACTAGACTTGGTACTGTTTGTTGTCCAGGCTGGCAACGATGAACTAGTGTAAGGTGTCTTTTCGTCCCACTTTATCAACGGGCCAAGTGAAGGTCTCACCCCCGTCTTCCTAGCGAGGAACGAGATGCTCTTTCTCGAGGTGCTTCGTAGAGGCCGGGGAGGCCTCGCGGGCCTCAACCTTATGACCACGGGCAACTATAGCATTGTCATCCTGGTTATTAATGAAAGCCGCAGTGGAGAAGTGGCAAGTGCAAAGGCAATGAGAATAGTAGCGGGATACACGGTTGCGGTCTTCGTGGTGGTGGCAGCTGCTTGAATATGACCTGGCAATACTTAGGCTTGAAAAGGATGAGGTTGACGATCAAGGTAAAGATGATTGTGATGTCTTTCCGTACAGGAATCAAACCTATCCTACGTAGCAAGGTCAGTAACACTGGTTCTTAACTACTATTTGGATAAATGTTTGACGGCACACAAAATTTCCCAGTACTTCTCAGCTACCCGTCCCACACTTCATAGTATTCAAGCACATTACCAGAGTCTTCATCCCCCGCATGTTATTATTATCTGCAATCATGAAAAGAAGCCATCGACCACAGCAGCAAAAAACACGATCATCAATACATAACGGTATCAAAGCCTATTACCGTTCCACACGCGTTATATTACACACCTATTTCTATAGAAAACGACGACAGAATTCAACGCGAGAAAAGCACGATCAAAAGAACTTTCAACAGCGCATGTGTCACAGGTATGCGTAGTTTCAGACAAATACCACGTTACCAGTGCTACTTTCAGAGCTAGGGCAAGCAACTGCGTGGACATGATCAGAGGCAGTGCCTCCGTCGCGGTACTCATACGACATCTGGCACTCCGTAAAAAAGAGGCGGCGCCGTGAGCTTTGGCGCGGGCGTACAACGGCACATACCGAATATCGGTGCCATTTGCGTAGTATCCGTAATGAAGGGTCTACACAATCCTGGGAATCATGACCCACCACGCGAATCGGAGTGAAGAACACAGGAAAGGCTTCTATGATGTAAGCGGAGCGGCATAGTCAAGTTCGGCCGAATCTGAAAATCACCAGGACCAGGGCCCCGGATTTATGGGTTATTACAAGGAAAGTATATCCGAGCCAATTGGAACTTTTACTCCTAGGATACAGAGAGAAGTCTAAACCCAATCGCAGGTTTTACATGAGTTAATTAAAACCTTAAAAAGATTTCTAAGCGAGTAAGGCGGACTGTTCTAGGTTCGGGACCGACTCGGTAGCCGTGAGGCTGGTGAAAGCGATGGACACGTGGAAGCTTAAGTGTTAAGGTGACCCCTTTATTTATTGCTACCTGAGTTCGAGCTTCAATGACAAAAGAAGTTGGCGAGAATCGATGGGCTTGGTGTCAGCGCAAAGTGATTCAGCTCGTGGGTGTTTGGTGATGTCGAAAGGATAATAAGGGGCAATGTTGCTCCCCCGGAGTTATTAGGTAGGTGCTATTTGTCAACTTCACGATTAAACAGTCCCGAGCTTGTCTTTTACTACACATGGGAGCCGTCAACAGTCTATGGTGAATATTTCAAGGTCAATTGGTTATTCGTACTGCTTGAGTTGGAACGTCTATGGTTCCTTTCCCCATCAAAATACTTGCAACCCGTGTTTGCAGTCACGAACGCGAATGATCCTACTTTTACAACCTTACCTGAGCTAAGCCAGGCGCACGCAGTACCAATAGCCGTCCCCCTCTCCCGCATTGAATGCAAGTAGCAACCCTAAACTTTGAGCTCGATAATCTGGCCACCTTTGGAAGGGTCTGTGGACGAACCCCCAGTGACCAAATATACCGTCTGTTCGTCTTTGCTGAGTGCAGCTGCCGTCGGTAACCTGGGCACCAAATCTGTGTTATCATCAAGAAGAATGGTCTGGTTACCATCTGCCATAATTTTGACCAGCTTGCTTGTTTGCGTAGCCACATATGCAACGCCTTCACTACTGATAGCAAAGTCATTATACCCCAACCCCCAGCCGGCTGGCAGCAGACTTAGTTGTTCTAATTCTCCCACAATGCTCCCCTGGGCATCGATGCGAAGGCGTCCGTAAAATCCATGAGCTGAACTGGTAAAGTAGAGATAATCGCCAAGTATTTTCATGCCGTTGATCCCCATAGGGAGTTCAGAAGTACCAACCAACAATGGATGTTGGAAGATGACCTTGAAACGTCCCGTAAGCGTATTGATGCGAAACACTCGCCCTGCATTGGAGTCGGCGGAGAGAACAATACGGGGACTGAAAGGTAGTGAGACCATGCCATTTAGCATGGTAGTGTTGGCAATCTGGGCGACGGTCCTCATGACAGGCTTCCGCCCCCCTCTGGTGAGATCAAGAGTAGTGATTTTCGCGGAGCCTCTTACGAAGCGGAAGTCTGATATGATATAGTTTCCGCTACTGATGGCAAAAACGTCAGGCGATATCTCACTAATCCCAAAAGAGCTGTTGCTACCAGGAATCTGAGCGACAAGCTTGGGCTCTGGGTTTGGAGAGGACGGATTCAAAGAGTATGTACGCCCCTGGTCGAATGTAGTAAGGAGTAAATGTCCATTTGAACGCGTAAAGACATTTTCAAAAAAGATTCCTCGCGTAGACTCAAAAAGTAGTCGAGAGTTGGATGTCTGCCGTTGAAGAATTGGCATTGCGCAAGCAATGACCGTAACGGCAGAAACAACCAGGAAGTGAGAAAGCCACATGGTGTTGAGAGCAACGAAGATTGGAAGTGAGAGGGAGGAAGAGCCATCTACTGTTAGAGAGTACAGGGACAACCCTTAAGTACTTCCTTCCCCATGGTCATTCCAACAGTCCATTGAGTAAAGCATCCTGGAAAATGACAAATCCAACAGGAGAGGGGGATCGAGCGGTATTTCGTTCCCTACTGCGCTAGATTTGGATCACCCTTGTATAACGTTAAGTGCTACAAGAACCCGCTCTCATCTGCCCAAAGTGGGACCATGGACCTATTGCTCCACTCGCGGTCATGGCTCCGGACGGAACCTTAGAACATCGGAGCTCCGGCCTCCCGACCTCCGTGTCTGTTCACGGGGCACATGAGGGACATCTTGAATTCTTGATCCACCATGTCGCATCTCAATGAGACTTTGGTTCGTCTATGCAAGTGATTCCACCTTGGCCAGAGAATGACGTGTCAATGGAACCAGAAATTGCCGCGACGAGTGTCTGACGGTTTGTTAGTGAAGGCAAGGGTTGTAGCCGGTACACCTATGAGCACGGGATTGTTCTACCCGGTGTCCGATGGGAAGCGACGCGGTTGATCGGATCAGTCAAGACTTTGTCTATAAAAGAGCATTCCGTTGGAAGCTCGAGAAAAGGTGAGTTCCTCTATCACTCACCAACCATACAATCAACCCATCCTCTGGCTTATTATACAACCCTTCTATCACCAATACCAACACCTACCCGCATTCCTGCTTCACCATGGCTACTGTTCAAGAATCCCGAGCCTTTCCCCTTCGCAACTCAGGCATCTACCGCAACCTTCCAGGGTTCGACCCAAGCATCAGGGGCTTGTCGGCACTCGTGTGCGGTGCCACCGGAATATCAGGCTTTCACGCCATCCGCGCTTTGCTAGACGCCCCGAACAGATGGGGCAAGATCTACGCGCTTTCTCGAAAACCCATAGCAGAGTCGCAGCTGGCTCTGTTGGAGCCCTCGCAGCGCAAGCGCATCAAACACCTTCCTGTCGACTTGATGGCTTCCCCTGAGCAAATCGCGTTGACTCTGAAGGAGGCAGGTGTCCAGCCTGATTAGATCTTCTTCTTTGCCTACGTGCAGCCCAAGAGCAAGAGTGGCCTGGCCAAAGAAATCGCTCAAGAGCTTGTCGAGGCCAATGTTCCCATGTTCAAGAACTTCCTCGAGGCTTTGAGCGTCGGCAACCTACTGCCCAAGCGCATTCTCCTACAGACTGGTGGCAAGTACTACGGTGCGCATATTGGTCGGATTCGCACCCCAATGACTGAATCTGACCCGCGACCGACGCACTTGGGGGATAACTTCTACTATGGCCAAGAAGACACCCTGGTCGAGTTCTGCAAGACCCACCCTCAAGTAGGCTGGAATATTATCCGGCCGTCCGCTATCATCGGCGCTTGCTCCGTGGCTGCCATCAACAACTTTCTCCCTTTTGCTATATATGCTGCCGTTCAAGCTCGCAAAGGGGAAGCTCTTCAGTTTGGCGGCAGTTTCGATGCCTGGCTGACTGAGACATGCTGGTCGTCGGCCCGCCTGACTGGCTTCATCTGCGAGTGGGCCGTTCTCAACGAGAGCTGCAAGAATCAGGCATTCAACGCCCAGGACGGGTTGCTTGTTGCCTGGAACAGGCTTTTTCCTGAGATAACTCGTTGGTTTGGCGCCTCTGCAGGATTCCGTGGTCCCGAGCTAGACGAAAGCAAGTTCAAGGAAACCTGGTCGTTCAAAGCAGGAAAAGACACCGCCCTAGGATTTGGCCCTCCCATGGGGATCAGGACATCCTTCACTATCTCTGGCTGGCTCCAAAAGCCAGAAAACAGAGACACTTGGAGATCGATCATGGAGGAATCGCAGGGTAAAATCACCTATGACCCTTTCGATAAGGAGTCTCCGGAGATGTTGGGCACTGAAATGCTGTTCCTGCGGAGTGGCATGCTTGGTTCTAAAAAGCTCCGCCAGTTTGGTTTCGTTGGTTGCGTTGATACTATTGAAAGCATCCACGAAATGTATCATGAGCTGGGCAAGGTCGGCGTCCTTCCACCTTTGGTTGTGAAGCCGGAATGAGATCTACCACTATGAAGTCTGGGCTGGAATATCCATCTGATTAACTAGAATAGCTAGCGTTAGGACGAAATTTCGAGGGAGAGGGTTTATTCCCTACATACTTGAACTACGGGTTCGTTATCCTTGATGGAGCAACTTGATGAAGCTTAGGAACAAGAAGTAACCTTAGTACGATACATGTCTAAAAGCAATCTTCGGGCTCAGTTAACCCATCGAGGGCCGGGCTACAACTATAATAAAGAACAGATTTCATGTCTAAAAGCAAGCTAGCTCCAATTAAATTATCTCCGTTAGTCCCGCTTACAAATCCCAACCAGTTCCAATCACTGGTCGAAAACCCCCGATTCTGCTGGCTATAAAGATGTGGCTCGGACGCCTAGTTTGCAAGCACTTTGTCCTCTTTCAAGTGAGCATACAACTACCCCCCCCCCCTGCTGCTTCAATTCTCATCACTATTCTTAAAGAATAAACCTTGTCAGCCAGACAAGCCCCCACCATAATGTTACACGGGAGTTGTTTATGCGGAGCAGTACGCTACGTAATAGACATCTCTGACGAACAAGCGGCCAAGGTGAGATGACAATGATTTCTGTTGTAGTCAATACTGTCGATCCCTATGCCTTGGGTCAACAAGAGCCACATTTGACCCGCTATCCCACCTCTATTTAATGTTACATGTCAATACTGACCGGTTGATGGCAGCCTGCTTTATGCCACTGTCGTGTCTGTCGCAAAATCACGGGCGGATCTACCTCTCACAATGTGACAATTCTATATTCAGCCCTCACTTTACAAAGCGGGGAATTAAAAGTCTACGAAGCCACGCACTTCGATGAAGGCTTTCAAGTTTGGCTTCATTTTTGTCCCACATGTGGCAGCCCCATTTTCGCAGGTCTTACGGGAAACTCACCAGCTCCGGATGATCAAGTATTTATTCAGGGCGGGACATTAGACGACACAATGCCTTTGGAATCGACGCCTGTTGTAGAGCTGAATGTTAAGCACAGACTCAGCTGGGTTGGGCAGATTCAGGATGCAGAACAGAGACAAGGCTACTAGTAATTAGGTTCTCTAGGCTCTCGTATCATTAATGGTCGTGTAAATAAGATCACATAACTTGTGCATTGCTCACAGCATAAAAAGAAATTTGTATCGGAAGCAAAAGCCACTGCAATAGAAACTATTAAAGGTGCCTCTTATCTTTACTCTTGTAATAACGCCATAGTATCTTGGGGCATTTGGCTTATGTAGATACTGGTCATGTCTAAAGCCTATGTTCTTTGATTGTAGTTGGTTCTATCACTGTGTTTCATGGTATTGAGTTTTGATGCCGGCATGTATTAATAACTCTATCTTTGCTATGGCGGTTGATTGCCTCTTGTCATCATTGCGAACAACAATAATAAAAAGCGGTTGGTTCTACGCCTACACACCAGAGTCATGCTGGACAATGCTATTTTCATCACTGTGCGCAACCCACTCGGTGCACACATCTGATAGGAGATCCTCTTGGGTGATTCCGGGAATTTCATCCACCCGCTCGATAAACTGCAATGCGAAGCCCTCAGACACGTGCCACCCGATGTGGCAATGCATGAGCCACGCGCCAGGGTTGTCGGTTTCCCATGCCATGACGAGATATCCTGACGCCGGCAGCATGGCGGTGTCTCGGCGAGGGGGGTTTTCCGTGTTCAGGGTTACAGTCGAGGAGTCGTAAGTGCCGGTTCCTTGAGCCAGGATGAAGAAGTCGTGGCCGTGCAAGTGGATCGGATGCGGGACAGGGATCGCCGTCTGGACAACCAGGTACACCCACTGCAAACTAGGGAACTCTATAACGGCATTTTGGGTCGTGTACTCGGTCACCCCACCCAGGATGGACTCGAGGGTTGGCTCCGCCCAATCGACCAGGAACGAGGTGCTGTTGAGCGTCCACTTGAAGAGACCTGCAGTGTTACGCCCAACGGCCGCATCCTCAAAGTCGTTCCAGTTTGCCGCCTCGACATTCTTTGGGACAGCAGGCACCATGTTGGGCGCTTCATCATCACAGCTATCCGTGTAATCATAGCCAGTTGTCTCTGGGGTCGCGGTGCTGTCTCCGTAGTATACAATACCGCGGACATTGTCGCCGTTGGTGATGTCAGAGCACGCAGACTGAGGGATAGCCCGCAACCAGAAGCTACCAGAAGAAGCCTGATCAGCTGTGACAACCACGTCGACGCGTTGACCTAGAAGAGAAGTGTGTGAGCAATGAGGTCGAAAGGTATGAGTTGTGTCAATTTGGCTTACCCATTCCCACGTCCACGTGAGTAGCTGTATAAGGCTCAACGGGCACAAGATCACCAGAGATGACAGTAAGAGTATGATTATCGATGGAAAACTTGTAGTGGGTATCGACGGCGGCGTTGACAAGTCTCAGGCGGTATGTCTTGCCCTGCTCGAAAGTCACGTTGAATCGGCTGCCGGTTTCGTTGCCATCCTCGTCGGTGTAGACGTTGGTGCCGTTGATGAGCCCATTCTCAAGTTCTGGAGGACCATTCAGTTCAGCGGACGGGTAGAGCTCATCGACTGTCTGGAGGTCCCAGTCATTCAAGAACACTACACCCAAGTCCTCGTCGTAGTTAGCTGTGGCGGGACCGTTGATGATCAGACCGCCAAAGACCCCCTGGTAGGCTTGTAGGGCAAAGTGAGAATGGTACCAGCTGGTGCCGTACTGCGTTGCCTTCCATGAATAGGTAATAGAGTCTCCCACGGCAAGAGGGCATTGGGTGATTGCGGGAACGCCATCGTGCTGATTGGTGTAATTCTGTCGAATGCCGTGCCAGTGAAGAGAGGTGCCGTTCAGTGATGTTGTAAGCGAGTTGGTAACGTGGATAATCACATTGTCTCCCCAGTCGGCAAATAACGTAGGACCGGGGATGCTACCATTGATGGCCATAGCAGATCGTGATCGGCCATCCGGGGAGACCGTCACGTCGCTTATATCGAGCCAGTATTCCCTAGTGACACCAGTGTCGACAGGTTCCGTCCAATAGTCTGTTGAGATGTCCAAATCACACCATTCAGAGCGGGTGGTGGCAGTGTTACCCTCACAGGCCGCACGACGGTGTAGGTGAGCATGTTGAAGGTGGTTGGAATTGGGAAGGGCTGAAGCCAGCTTTGCCGCGGCCAAAGCAATATGTAAAAGATAATGCATGATGAGTTAGGAAATTTGAGAAAAGAATGAGGGAGTTTAAATCAAAAGAAAGTATGAGACGATGCTTCAAAGAACGGAAACCCAGGAAAGTACAGAGACTGGGCTGACACAGCACCACAAGAACACTGTCACAAAGGCAGTGTAGAATCGTTTTACAGTTCTTGACCGTGATTGAAGTGTAGATAGTGTTTGTCTCTGGGATTTATCGAGCGAGAAGTATGCCATTTGTACTTGGATCGTCTTGGAGTTGTGAGGCAGCTTCAGTCTTGACCAAGTCCTTCTCACATACTATTTGCGTCTACGGAGTGCATCATAGGGATCAAACTACTGAAACAGGGCTGAATACGACGTACGCGGTAGGTTTACGCTGAAGCCGGTGATACTACACTTGAGTTATCATCGGCGGACTTGCCTATATGGACTACCTAGGCGCCATATGCCGCAACATCGTGACGCTGGTGGGTATGCAAAGCAAATCGACCAGTTACAATCACACAATTACAATGAGGCTTATCGCGTAACAAGGTTGACCTGAATCGTGTTGAAGGCTGAGACAGGGTCCAGGTGCGTAATGTGATGACGAGGCAATGCTTGTGGGGGTGGATCTGGTGTTACTTCCCGCATTGTCACTTTGCTGGTGAGGCCTCAAACTCAATAAACATATATCCTAGCAACTTCAGAAGATACCCATGATAATTAAAGTGAGACATATGCCGTGGGAAGAACTTCGGGTGTAAAAGGACCCATGCCCTATCAGACAGACCCCGGCATGTAACGCGCCCAGGTCACATCGTAAAGGGGTAGGTCCGTGTTAGAAACTTGGGCCTACCACCGATTGCTTACGCGTCTATTGCGTTTTCAGCGGCAAGCCGGCGTTTATTCCTCTTGGCAAGCCTATTCTAGATTATAGCCACTATGCTATAGTTTTCCAATGACTCGGGCTGTGCCTACTCAGTCGCACGGTCGCTGTAACGTAGTATGTGTGGGGCAGACCCGACTGAGAGATGACGGGATCTAGGTTTGAATTAGGGGTATCTGCTAGGGTACGATAGATGAGAGATGAGAGAACTTGTGAGTTGAGCAGAACGTATTTTAACTATTCTTGTGCCGCCTCAGCGCCCTCATCTAGAATCTGCATACTATCTGACATTCATTGTTATCGTATTTTCACCTCGGACTTTTCAGTTCTGCAAGCAAACAAAAATGCGTGTCACAGAGTTCCTTCTTTTGTCCTTGGCTGCCGCCTCGCCCGTTGCCTGTGCCAATGCGGCAACTCCGGACGGGCCGTTCCAGCTCTACGCCTATGGCGAGGATGTTGGTGGTCTAGTTCTGTTTTCCGATGGAGGTAGGTTTACCTGTCCAGTCCGATTCTCTCGCTGATCCGTATCGTAGAAAACGTCTACGCCGGCGAGCCTTCGCTACTAGACAATGTCCAGTCTGCTCCTATCATCCGTAAGTCATACACCAAGATCCACAAAATACTTAGCAGAACACATCAAGTCTAACAACCCCAACAGTTGAATCTAATGACGGCGAATGGTCCTGCTCCCCGAACACCACTGCCCTGGCCGACGATGCTCAGCCAACCTGGTCCAACCTCACCTTCGCCATTCCCCGCACCACTGCTTCATCGCACGACGTTCAACTCGTCAATTCTACAAGCAACGGGACTTCTAATTTCGTCACTGATGGATTCTCCTTCTACGGTGCCATCGCATTTGCGTCCATCGATGGAGGGCTGGTTTCTCTCTGGCAGGGAATCCCCTCGGACGTCGAAGGAGTCTACTCGTTGAAATGGAATGACACGGAGGAAGAAAGCAGCGCTGTCATATTTACCCTCAAGGCAACAAAGCCATCGTCCACTTGACTGTCCGAGGAGTAACTTGGCAGTGCCTTTAGTATTGGTTAGGATACTTACCTGGCAATCTCAATTAGACACAGACCGGTTCCACTTCTTGGCAAGGTACTCTTATTTTCTATTGTGTTCTTTCTTACAGTCTAAGCCGGTCCTTGATGGGAATAGCTGAGTGAATAGATAGCTTCATGAAGATGAATGGGTGTCATATTGGTCTGGCATCTAAGGGTGTGCAGCCAAGTATGAGTCGATTGTCTCATGTTCTATGTTCTTTCTTTTGATCTCGGTAATGCAATTGAAATTCAGCTCTCAAACCTCCTGGAAGTCGCCAAGAATTCGCTCAACGCACCGCGTCATCTCCTCTTGGTACGCCTGTTCTCTAATTATGAGAGGGTTCCTAGAGTCGGTAGACGCTTCTAGATAAGCCTGATTATCAAGGACGGGACGCCCATTTCTCAAAAAGTGAACTGCCAAGTAATATAATGACAAACTATTTGAGATGAGATTGGAGCTTGTTGTTCCAGCAGGGCGGATGTGAGGCTGTCCTCGAAACTGTTCCCAAGATGTAAACCATGTCCGCAACGCTTGGTCCAGGGCAGAAGTGTCAACCGGCAATACCGAAGTCTGGGCCTCCAGCAGCAAGGCGTTCATGGCTAGGATAAGCAGATTCATGCCAAACATGGTCATGTTTGACTTGGCAGGGGCTTGACCCATCATCAAGTCCTTAACCGAGGACAGGAAACAGCTAGACGAATCCTGCGCCGGAAGTTCAGCCCACAAAGAAGCCGAGCAAGCGTTCCAGCTCTCATCGTCGCACGGAAAAGACGCCCTTGTGTCTGTCGGAGAGAGGAGGGGTTTGCTGCCGCAGAGTATCGACTGGTAGCAGTCAACGGCGTAGACGCCCCAGAGTACCCTCTTGCTCGACTCCTTTTGGATCCATGACTGCCAGAACTGCGCGTTTCGTGCCGCGCGGGTGCATTCTCCGTGGATTTTAAGGAGCCCTTCATGCCGTATTGCCGCAACAAGGAGAGGGTGCAGAAGCCGCGCTGCAGCCCTCTCGGCACTTCCACCATTTGCCACTGTAGCAAACTGCAGTAGCACCAAAGCCTGCAACTCTTCGAAGGTTGGCGACGTCCCATTGGAGGAGAGGCAGCATTTGGCGAGCAATGACGGTAGAGATCCGTACATCAATCTGGCGTCCGATGTGGATGATGGGTCACTGTCAAAACCAGCACCGATGAAGCATATTGTTCGAACGAGGACGGGAGCGGACGAGGCAAGACAAAATGTCGGGATATGCAACAGAGGTATAAAAGAATGGAAACGAGAAAAGAACCGTCTTGCAAACTTCTCAAGCCGATGAACCGGGATGGTCTCTGGGCTGTCAAGGTCCAGAGTATAGTCGGCTGGGAGGCGGAACGTATCTGGGCACAGGAACCCCTCTCTTGTTACTGGGATTTCCGGGGATACCGGCCATGAACCACGGCTCTGAGGCATGTCGGTCTCGCCGAGTATAGATGCCATATCTTCCGGGCTCCATGTCCAAGAGCTCATGTCAAACATGCTTTCAATGTCTACAAGCTGAGATAAGTCGATGTCACCCACTGACGGTGTGTCGATGAACGGAAGGTTGACATTTTCCCCTTGCGATGGCCTTGGGTTGGTATTCTGGCTGCTCGTCTGTGGTGATGGAACGGGGCTGATGGTGGTCGCCCTCTTTTTGCTTGTTCGCTTCTTGCGTCCAGCTCTGACACACGGCGAATGCTTGTCCATGCATCGCGAACAGGGCGAACCCTTTGTGTCAAGATCGCATCGCAGCTTTGAGCTGGCACAGCCGACGCAACTTTTGTTCATTTTGCAGCGTCGAATGAATTGGTTAGAGTCGGCGGTATCGGGATTATAGGTCAAAGGTGGTCGGGAATATAACTAGAGGCTAATATGTAGTTATATTCCCGAACGAAAATCCCGCATCCGTCAGCAATGTGGCTTATTAGTAACGCTGTCTTTAAGTGACCTTGATCAAGAAACCTCGTACTCAGTGGATATAACACGGACAAGCCGAGAGCGTGCTTCCAGTCCCAGGCTTTGGTTATCTTTATCGTACTAGCTGCCAGGTTTTAAACCGCTTATCCTGCTGCCGATTTACCCGCTTCTGAATGGTATTGGTTACAGATCCTTGGTCCGGGAACAATGGCTTGACGACTCAGGCGTGGCTACGTCGAACATTTCGGATGAAAGTTCCGAGTCCTGAAAACCCGAATCCCCGGGTTCATCTTACAACTTTAGAAAATATTCCACCATGGCGGCATATATATACAGAGGCATCTACGAATGGGCTATTTCTTTATTGTTCACAACAATCTCACATGAAGCAAGCTTCCACTTTACATCTTTACACCATTCAATTATCACTCAGACAAGAATCAGAACGAACCACAAACAATGTCAGAAACTACATCTACCGAGAAGTGCACGCTGCCAGCGCAAACATGGTTTGATCGCTTCTGCTTCGTACAAAGACTTGAGGACCCAAAGAGTCACTCAATATGGCAGAAGCGTGCTATCGTCGCCATCATTACTCTATCGGCCTTCACAGCACCCTTTGCCTCATGCATCCTCTTCCCATCCTTTGCAACTCTAGTGGACTACTTCCACACCACGGAGACAAAGGTCGCCTTGACTACGACCGTCTTCCTCCTAGGCCTGGCGATTGCTCCGTTGTGGTGGAGCACCCTGAGCCAGGAATATGGCCGCCGACCTGTGCTGGTGGCAAGTTTTCTCATCTCGACGGCGGCCGTCATTGTTTGTGCCGCATCGAACTCACTGTCTCTGATTATTATATTTCGACTTGTGGAGGCAGTAGGTTGCTCATCTGCCCAGAGCGTTGGCGCTGGTGTTATCAGCGACGTCTTTATCCCGACTGAGCGTGGATCGGCCCTAGGGTGGTTCTACCTGGGGACCCTGATCGGGCCTCTGATCGCTCCAATCATTGGTGGTGCCTTGCAAGTATGGCTTGGCTGGCGTTCAAACCTGTACTTCATGGCCATCTTTACCTTCAGTGCTGCCATACTCACTATGTTGTGCCTGCCCGAGACATTGGTCAAGGCCGCTGAGGGTCAGCAGGAGGAGCAGAGGCCGTGGTACAAGGCAGTCAAGCGTGATGCACTGGCTCCGCTGCCCAAGTTGCAGCTCCTGTTGGTGCCGTCTATCGCTTTGACCATCGCCTACGTGAGCATCTGCTTCGCCAGTCTCTACTGCTTCAACACAACGCTCCCCTACGCTTACTCGGCGCCGCCCTACAACTTCTCCGCCATCGAGATTGGCCTTTGCTATATCAGCAACTGTCTAGGATACGCAATTGGGAGCATCCTTGGTGGCAAGTTGAGCGATGCTAAGCTCCGCCAGTACCAGCTCACCCACGGTGGCGAGCTTCGTCCCATTGAGAGAATCAAGACGGTGTGGTACGGCGTCGGCTTTGTCCCGGCTGGATTGCTCATCTACGGGTGGCTGGTTGAGTACAAGGTATTCTGGGTGGCCCCTCTGGTTGGTGCTTTCTTGTTCGGGCTGGGCCTCATGCTCGTCACCACCACTATCATGCCCTTCCTTGTTGATGTCAAGCCGGGAGTTGGTGCCTCTGTTGTAGCTGATTTGAACTTGGTCCGCAACATCCTGGCCGCTATTGGCACCGTCGTCTCGCCTGTTGCCATAACAAATATTGGATTTGGGTGGTGGATGTCTATCTTGGCTTTGATGTGCTCTTTAGCAGTTGGCTTTGTTGTCATTGTCTTCTGGACAGAGAGGAAAGATAAAAGGTCAGCTGGGGAATCTGTAGTTTAATTAGGGTTAATATATAGATATATAGTTATCACCTTAGTCATGGTATCCACGCAGCCCCTTATTACTTCCCACACAGCTCATTAAGTAAAAGTCCCCTAATAAACTCGCTAAAATCCATGCAATACTAGCATAAAGAATACTGTTTTTAATTCTACTTGTATTTTTATAACGATTAGATTAGCCTTATCTTAGAATACCAATTAGAGGTATTAATTGCAATGCTAACCAGGCCATTGTCATAGTGTAACAGCTTCAAAAAGACATATATTAGCCGAAACTTGGCGTTATTGAAGTTCTTTATTGCGGTGTGACCTTGAGGAGAAAGTGAGGCTATCGCGAGATTGCTTTTAGGTAGGGAGATAAAAAAAAAGTGGAAGGTTAGGGATCCTGTCACGTGCCTGTGTGGCTTTGATAATCTTATCTCTTATCTTATCTTATCAAGGCTTCACGTGATAGTGCAAGGTTGGGTACTTCTGAAATACGGGCACCCTTTGCCGTTTATTAGCAAAATTGTCTTTGGATCATCTCGACCATTTAACCCTATAAAATCCACATTCAACTTATCCTAAAGCCAAGAGAGGAGACCGTGAATAAGACAACTTCTTTACTTCCATATTTATCCTATATTCTACTCTTGAAGTTGCCCTCTAACATAGCACTCTCTGCTACCGGCAAAAGTGGCAGAAGTACCCTACAGCGGGGCTGGATACGGGGGTGGACTGTTGTTTTAAGCCAACCACAACCTGTGGATAATCGTGGCTTGAAAGGCGCCACTCGACAAAGCCACAGAGCGATGCGAGACAAATTTTACGCTGATTGAGCAAACGACTTGCCAAACCGAAGGCTTTCTTTTAATTTACTATTTTGAAGCTGTGGCTTCCAGAGGCAATCTTGAAGAGCTCGGTGAATGCGTGTAGAGCTTTTCGCAACAATTTCTCATAATTTTTTGAGATGCTATTGTATAAGAAGGTTCCCATATATTCCCTTGAGCCTGTTGCTATCTCTGCTGCAATGTAGACCAAGAATCTTGTCAGCCTTGGAAGCCACACACACTCTCTTTGCTAGCTTGAGTTGATTCATCGGCCGGTAATGTCGAACCATCAAAAACGAAACGTTCCAAGAGTGAGACAACTGTTCGTTCGTCTGCTAAGATGACAAGCCTCAGGGCTCGACTGAACATGCAACGACTCTTCACGCAAAGGTGTCCATGATGTGACAATGACAAACAGTAAGAGAATGGCGTGCTAGTGCTCTAGAACGGTTGGGATAGTAAGATTGATAAACAAAAAGACAAGTTGGAGAATGCGCTCGAGACTGTCAAACTTCACTTGGTACAACCATCTAATCTTATCCCACTCGGATCGCTTAACTCATCCAATCTAGTCTGCAATCAGCTCGATGCGTGGATTTCTTTATTGCTGCGCCTCGTTGCAAGGTCAGCTTAACTTCGTATAGCACGCGACGGAAACAACGGCACTTGTTCGGGTCTTGGCCTCCTTCAATTCTAGTCAAGATGAGGAAAGGAATTACCCACTTTTGGCGGCCGCTCCACTTTGAAATTGACGGCAGTGCCGAGTAGACGGCAGCTTCATTCCGAACGATCGGCCGACTGTCGAAGGAAGTTGGGGTTTTGGACTTTGATCATAGTGGTTTCTTGTCTTGTGGAGGAGAAGGCGAGAGCGAGAGTCGCAGATGTACTTGGGTAATATCACCATGCCCCCTGTTCCCTCCAATGGCGGACGTTGTCTCGTAACGGCGTTGGTATACCTAGAACCCTTCTTGGTCCACTTCCATGAGCCAAGAAATACAACAAGACTTCCACTCTCTTACATGAACATGACCAAATCTCTTGATGCTTCAAGATCGGGCCATTCGGCACACAAAAGCCCCCAAACCGGACCCCCACAGAATGTGGCGTATCCCGTCTCGAGCCTTGTGGATGGGACCCTTCTTCCGTGGTACCGACTTGGCGGATCTTGGGAATAGATATCTTGACCTCGGCCGCCATCTTATCTGATCTTGATCAATTAGCATCCTGGACATCTAGAGAGTGCACCTTCCCTCGCCTTGTTATTCAAGATGACTGCGGTTGAGAAATCCTCCCCCGAACCAGATTTGAGTAGCGAGCAGCCAGAGTTTGCTCGTACTGAGACATCTTCAGGTAAGGCCGGACTTCAGGCCGTATGAGACCTCGAATGACTGATACTGATTTAATTGGCAGGGAAATCTATTGAAGAGGTCCTGAGCGCAGCAGGCGTTGACTTCCGTCCCGATGACCCAAGTCTACCATGCCTGACCATCCGCATGTGGACTATTGGCATCGCTTTCTGTCTCGTGGGCAGTGGCGTTAACACTCTCTATACCTTGAGATTCCCGTCCGTTAGCTTGTCCCAATCGGCTATCCAGTTCTTAGCCTACCCCATTGGCAAGGCGTGGCAGTACGTCGTCCCAGACTGGGGTGTCACGGTGTTTGGCCAGCGCCACAGCTTGAACCCAGGTCCTTTCAACTACAAGGTGAGTAGAAGCCAGCAACGGAAGAAAGACGAATGAGGGAGAACTTCCCAGGGGGCTTGATCTGACATGCATTTTACAGGAAAACATGCTCATCTACATCCTGGCAAACCTAAGCTTTCTCACCCGTCTTAGTGCTGATGTCCTGACCGAGCAGCGCGTCTTTTACGGTCTGCATGCCGGCTGGGGGTTTGAGCTCCTCGCTACGCTGACCACCATCCTTTATGGCTTCGCCCTAGCAGGACTGGGCCGCTCGCTTGTAGTGGAGCCAAAAGACCTTGTATGGCCTGGTGTTTTGGGCAACACGGCTCTCAACGCCGCGCTGCACTCATCCCGAAAGGAGGAAGTAGAAGGGTAAGTTTCTCTTCTCATTTTACACCCCAGAGGCTTACAACGGAAATAACGTAGAACGGTCTCCCGCTATCGATTCTTCCTTATGGCATTCATGGCCTCCTTTTGCTGGTACTGGCTTCCGGACTTTCTTTTTCCAGCCTTGGGCTACTTCACTTGGGTTTGCTGGATAGCCCCGAAAAACCCTGTGGTCAACCAGATCTTTGGCATGAAGAGTGGTATCGGGCTTTTGCCTTTCACCTTTGACTGTACGTGACGGCCTCTTACTTAAATGGTTACGATATGATTGTTGACACTGTGCTAGGGAGTCAGATCGCCTACATCGGGTCACCTCTGGTTGTGCCAACCTGGGCCATCCTCAACGTTCTGGGTTCGCTCGTACTCTGGATCTACGTCGTCACCCCAGCCCTCTACTACACGAACACATGGTGGTCTGCTTACCTGCCCATGCAGAGCAACTCAATCTATGACAATATGGGCCAGGTATTTAACGTGTCCAAGGTCATCAATAAGCGTGACGGTTTTGCTTTTGACCTAGAAAAATACCAAGAGTACTCTCCTGTAAGTCCCTGCCCCTAGCTCTACTGATTCCCCCCATACTGGGACAAAGACCTCACACCGAGAAACCGCAGATCTATCTTCCTGTCACTTATGCCCTCAACACATTTGGTCTTGCGTTCGCCACCATCTCTTCGCTCTTTGTCTGGCTCTTCCTCGAAAAGCGCCAGGAGATCGCACTCGCCTTTAGAACAACCTTCTACAGAGACGGACATGGCCTATCAACCAAGGATGGACCGTCTCGCCAGAAACTCCAGCCTCAGTATAAAGAAGTCCCAGCATGGTGGTACGGGGCGGCAGCTCTCGTTGCTCTAGGTGTCGGTCTGTTCGCACACGAATACTATCCAGTTCAACTGCGATGGTACGGAGTCATATTTGCAATGGCGGTATCCGCCATCTTCTTCATCCCAGTGAGTTTCCCTTCTGAACATCGGCGTTCTATCTTTCTGACTATGTACACAGCTTGCTTGGGTGTATGCCACCAGCAACATGAAGATTCAAATCGACATCTTCTGCCGAATCATCGCCGGCTACGTGTGGGAAGGAAAGGTTCTGGCCAACATCTGGTTCTTCAACGTTGGATACATTTCTGGCATTAAGGGACTGGCCTTTGCCCAAGATCTGAAGCTCGGTATATACTGCAATGTTTGTCCTCGACTTATTCTCCGATAGTTGGATAGACCTACTCGCTGACACCAATTTTCTAGATCCCTCCAAGAAGTCTGTTCCTAGTCCAGGTTGTTGGTCTCATCGTTGGTACTCTTGGCCAGGTTTCCGTCCTTAACTGGGCCCTGGACCATATCCCCAACGTCTGCAACCCAAAGACCGCACCCAACGGCTTCACGTGCCCCTTTTCGCGCACTCATTTCAATAGTAGCATGGTCTGGGGCGCTCTTGGCCCCCGTCGGTTCTTCGAGGAGGGAGCTCTGTATAGGCCGCTGCTCTGGTTCTTCCTCGTCGGTGCTGTTCTCCCAATTGCCGTCCACCTCCTGAGGAAGAGGGTCTTCCCGCAAGTCAAGTGGCTGTCCAAGATCCACGTACCCCTCTTCCTTGGTGGGCTCAACTACATTCCTCCCGCCTCGGGTACCAACTATGGCAGCTGGGCCTTGTTCGGTCTTCTCTTTAGCGTGCTTGTCAAGCGCCGGAAGGAGAGCTGGTGGCGCCGCTTCAACTTTGTTCTGAGCTCGGCGTTGGACTGCTCGGTGGCTATCGCTGGTATTCTCATATTCTTTGCCATATTCTACACTGGTGCATCGAAGCACCTCTCTTGGTGGGGAACCAACGTCTACAAGGTATGCATTGGAAGAAAAATCTGTCATCTCACACGGAATTGGCTAATCAAGGTGATAGAATACCTGCGACTGGGATGGCTGTCCTTATAAGTCTGTAGAGGCAGGAAAAACTTTCGGTTCTTGAGCTGCGAGATTGTGTGAACTGGGGATGGATGATGCTTGGACAATGGTCAGGCCCTTTGTACGATATGGAGGCTCGTCGACCTTGGTCTTACGAGGCCATTCCGTGTATTAGGCTTGATTAGAAGGCGAGCGTTATCTTTTGGTGCTAGTTTCATAAATGAAGAAGACTATGCCAGTTTTAATAAGGAGATGTTGACTTCATCCGCTACTTGTTCAATCTAGAAGATGAGGTCCACGAAGCTACATGACAAGTTCTCCCCGAAGTCCAAACTATGGCCACATGGCCAGGGTACAATCCCCCACGACGCACTCAGGTAGGTAGTCGGTTACCTTCAAAGATCAATATCGGTGGCTGGGCGGGCCAGGTTGTCTCGCCAGTGGTGCTTGTTGATGGGATCGCGCTGGTAAAGGTTCACCTCAAAGAACCGGTTGTGCGCGTCACACCGAAAGTTCTTGTAGCTATACCGGGGTCTTAGCCACGAAAAAGACAAGCCTGAGAGTCATACTTACGCATTAAGTTTTTGGAAGTTGGCTCTGATCAGGTCACTTTCGGTGACTTCCTTGAATGCATCTGAGGCAGTTGAGAGGGCGATGAAGTACCTCTTGCTTTCGAGAGGGCCGAAGTTCACCTGACGCACGAGCTGGACTGCAAAAGATGGATGAATCTCGTTGAGGTCGGTTGACTCGACCTTAGGTATAGGCGCAGAGTTGGATTCCTCTTTGTGCACCCAGGCCATGAAGCGGGTGAACTTGGCTTCGTGGTCGAGGTGCTGGGGACGATACGGCCGGATGGCATCGCAACAGAAGCAAGAAGACATGATAAATAGAGTGATATTTGGTTAAAACGATTTGGGGAAAGCTTGAGAAGATTGATGTTTCGCCATCGTCTTGCCGATATCCTCGTACGGTTTTTATAGCCAATGCTCAGTGCTGGAAACTCACTCAATCTTTGCATGTGATCCATTCATCAGTAGAGTTTATCTGAGCTTTCGGGCTCTAGTGACCTAATATCTCGGTAATCTTCCCTATGTTGTCGAATCTCATATCTTTATGACGATGTTCCGTATCTTGTTGACATCTCCTGGTGGGCCTCCGGCATCCGGCCTCGGACGTTTTTTGAGCCCTACCATGACGTTGAGCCAACCACCTATCGCAAGCATCAAGCCACACTGTAACGCCTTGCATATTTTGAGCCCTACCATCCTTATCAGCCAACAATTGGTCAGGCGTCAGCAGCCACATCGTCCTAGATCCAACTAGTTGCAGGATTTGGGCTTAAGCTTGGTTCTCGGCGTTTTCACTGGCTATGGCCACCTACAGTCAAACCAAGGTTTACGAGAGAGGCTCAGAAGCATAAATGGCTGATCTTCCGCCGTGAAGGGCATTCATTTTTCTCCTCTCTTCACGGCCAGCCCAGGCGTTGGAACCGCCCCCCTTTTCCAACTCCCTGTGGGAACAATCTTCCGTCTTTCCTTTCTTCGCCTGATCGCATCACTTCCTCCCCCACACGACTCTCATCTCTGATTCTGTTCCGGGCAGGTCCCCCAGCCTCAGTTTTCTAGAGCGTTTCTTTTATTTCCAGTTCCAACCAGTCAGGGACCAGCGGATCGAATTATCACGAACACTATCTTTTTGACTCTGTTGATCCTGCCTGGTTGATCCGTGGGAATGCTGGGCCACTCCCAGATGACGAGACTGAGCCTGCTGGTCAGGACAGAGGTGAGCAAACAGGGGATGCGGGTGATCAGATCTTTCTTGAGGGCAATGATGCCTT
The DNA here is from genome assembly GCA_023509735.1 of Fusarium liriodendri. Taxonomy (NCBI): domain Eukaryota; kingdom Fungi; phylum Ascomycota; class Sordariomycetes; order Hypocreales; family Nectriaceae; genus Fusarium; species Fusarium liriodendri. The sequence goes on along the minus strand of JALLKD010000297.1, from coordinate 43,635 downwards.
CGTCCAGTCTTTACCATCAGATGTCGCGGCTCATCCCGCTCTTACTCAAGCAGAGGCTACCAATGATTCATCACAAGCGCCGTCGGCCTCGACAACGAACAGGACTCTCAACTGTGATAAATGCGGCGAGACCTTCGCATTACCACATCAGCTCAAGTAAGAAATGCTCCTGAAATTCTTCAGTGTGATGAATACTAACTCTAGAAGTACCCACATGAAAAAGCACACTCGTCCGTTCCAATGTCAAGAACAAGGCTGCAACAAGAGATTCCGGTACAAGAAGGACCTCACTCATCACAAGGAGGCCAAGCATCGCGACTCTGTTCAAAACCTGGTCCTCTTCTGGTGCCCTGTCGAAGGTTGCAAGGATTCGCTTGGGAGAGGAGCGGGCAAGCCACGGGAGAGAAACGTCGCCAGACACATTGCATCACAACATCCTGGAGAGGTACAGGCGCCTGTGAGAGGATCTGCCAATAACTAGTAGCTTCTCTTAATTCATCATATATATGTGTCTAGTGTCGCCCACTGAAATAACCTTGAGGCGACTACAAAAAATGGCCAACGTAGAGCGGGCAACTACTTGTAACCATGCGTATATACAGAGCCCACATAACTGGTCTAATAAGCCACAGGCCAGTTTGAGTCGTAGCGAAGAAGGTTGATACCCAGACGAGAGTCACCAGCGTTGGTGTAGTAATGGTACACCAACACGTCGGCATCATTATCGGTGAAAACGGCATTGTGGCCAGGGCCGTGGATGGAGCCATGGCTAGCCAGAATCTCAGTGCCACCTCCCTGCATCATGTCCTTTCCATTGCGGTCGACGAAGGGACCGGTGATGCTGGTAGATCGGCCGACCATGATGCGGTAAGTGCTGGAAGCACCATTGCAGCACTTGTCAAAAGACACCCAGAGGTAGTAGTAGTTGCCCCGTCGAGTGATGAAAGGCGCCTCAACGGCACCCTCAACACTGGCGTCACGCTTTGCGAGAGAGACAAGGGTAGAGCCGGTGCGCTTTCCACTGCTGGGGTCGATGGAGATCAACTTGATGCCGGACCAGAAAGAACCGAATGAGAGCCACCACTTGCCGGAGGCGTCGATGATCAGGTTGGGGTCGATGGCGTTGTAGTCGTTGGAGTCGGTGGACGAGATCACGACGCCCTGGTTGGTCCACGAGCCAGACGCACCGGTGGTGCTAGTAGCCAGGAAAATGGCCGAGTTGCGAGATCCGAAGCTCGAGGCGGAGTAGTACAAGTAGTACTTGCCGTTGTGGTAAGAAATATCCGGGGCCCAAAGGTTGGTGTCGCCCTTGGTGTAGGTTGTTGTCCATGGCGCACCGTTGGGGAAGACGGCGCCAGCATCGCGCCAGGCGGTTCGGTCGGATGAGGTCTTGAGTGCCACGTTGGCTCCGGTGTGAGCCATTATGTACGAGCCACCAGGTGTCTTGACCACAGTAGGGTCATGAACGCCGGTGTTGCCGGTGACAGCGCCAGGGTTGGGATAGGCGGCATTGGCACCAGCCACCATGGAGGTGACGGCAAGCACGCCGCTAACGAGTTGCTTCCACATAGGTACCATCTTGAGATTGAATCCGTGGTTTTCTGGGAAAGCTTGGTGGGATTGGCTTCCTTGGGTTGAGACTCCAAGGAGCGTCGTGATCCCTTATATCCTCCATCGGCACTTAAGCTGAAACATTGTCGCTCAGGGTCGCATTGGGAAGCGCGCCACGGAATAATTATCACCAAAGTTACGGAAATTCTCCGCCCGTTTCCAAACTCGGCATCATGGGTTCGGACGCTGGCCCTCCGTCACCGCTTACTACAAATAGCAAATTGGAGGGTCACCGCCATGTGCGACTTGGCCTCAGGGAGAATTCTGATTGGGTTACGGGGGTGTAAAACGGTCAGCAGGCAACCCGTGAATCCAGACGCTCGGATCTTCATCCACCAGGGGTGGTAACAAGCTGCCGGAGGTCGGGGCTGGATTCGATCTAGCTTAAATCATTGGCTAGGCATTATTCGCCGAGTGTTGCCTCGGACGGCAAAACTCAACCTCACCGCACCTTTTATAAGTCCGTCTCTCAGAGAAACAGGGCGGTTCAGAGCCCTTGGTCAAAGTATGAGTTGCATGATGGAATTCAGCCTCCCCAATTCGAGACTCAGTCATTGATGTAATTTTTGTAGCCCATCTTTGCAGTGAAAGTCCAAACTCTCTGACGTAGCATCTATGCACCGTTGTATGCAGCGAGTAGTTTGGCGCAAAGGCTAGCATCGCTATTGGGGCGCGTATTGTGAAAGGCAAACTAACTATTCGTTTGCTGATCATCACCGCAACCATATGACCTGGGAGGCCTATCATTGAGGACCTTTGTACAGCCAAAATAGTGTCTAGGATATATAGGATAAATCCCCAACTGTTGAGGCTTTGCGATTGGCGGATTTCCATCCTTGAGTGGACCTGGCGGAGAAACACCCAAGCAAAGCGTGCTTGTCCTGCTAATTTCAAGGATGGAACTACGTAGCCCAGTGGTATCATATAGGTTAAGATAGCGTGCTGGTCATATGGCACTTTTGCAATTGGAGAGGGCTGAATGGGTGAGCTGAACCGTCGAAGTAGACGTCGCTCCTGGGTTTAACATATGAAGCTGACCGGCCAGTTGTTGCACAAAACGTCCGAGGTTCGTTTTAACCACCCTCAACCTTCCCTTCTATCTCTTGGATACCATCTGGCATACCACTAGCTACCATAACTACGACAAGACCAGACAAGGAATTAGGAAACCACATATCACTCAAAATCTTTACCGAAATAGTCATCTAACAGGCCTCTCAGCACTAGCTGCTCCGGTGGGTGCCGATTGTATTCGATTCTACTTGATATTAACTTCGACCCTACCGCCGTCTGAATCATCACTTACAGATCTCTCTCGAAACTCAAGTCACGTTGCGGTATCGCCAGGATTTGGGACAACATGTTGTAGAACTCGTGTTTCTCGTTATCGTGCTTTTCTTGAACTTCGCGATAGACATCTAGAGTTGACTTGGAGTAATCGGGAACGATGGATGTCTCTTGACTTGCCATGCTCACCAGGGCAAATACTTTATCCCTGATATCTGTGCATTGCCAGTCGCGAAAGGTGTCGATGAGGACTTGAAGTCGTGGAGAAGGAGTCTCAGGATGCCGCCAGTGTGCGCGCTGCCAGACCATGGTTAAGGCCGAGCTTTGTAATACTCGTATGGCATGTGGGTGGTGTGCAAACCACGATGTTTCTTCCAGAGTTTTGAGAGTGAGATAGAGACTCTCAAGGATGTGCCATCTGAAAGACTCGGCTCCACACCAGACAGTGATGTTGTCGGCGTGCACAATCTCCTGAATGATCCACATCCTTCTCCAGTAGTCACGCTCGCACAAGTCGTATAGAGCCTTACCAACATGCCTCGGCCAAATAGCGTGAAACCCAGGACCCCGGCGCCTTAGTTCTCGTGTACCTTTCGCAGCGATAAAGTCCATTGCGAGATCGCTGTTATCCGCTTTAAGCCCCAACCAGATATAGACCTCAAATGCATTGACGTAGATTTGTTTCATCATGTTGACTTGATGATTGCGTTCGTGGACGTTGGATTGATTGATGCAGATTGCGTCGATCCAGAAGAATTTAGGCCTGGAGATGATGGAGCTCTGTAGGCGGAGAAAGGACCAAAGATTCTCACGTATGCTAATTGTCCCACCTCCACTAACCGTGATAGTCCGGGTATCTTCTTCATCGCCCCAAGTGTAGGAGAGTGCAGTATACCGAGGACAGTGGGACAACTCCATACATCGAAAAGAGAATGATATATCCTGAGGATCCCTACTGGGATTTAACTTGAGCAAGCGGATCTGTCGGGCCTTGAGGTTGAGCCGTGAATAAGGTGAACCTGAGTCTCTCGTAGTTTGCGATCTCGTCTTGGATGGCCTTGAATCGCTGTTGGTTGGGGGGCCCCACTCCCTATCGGGGTCCTCGGGGTGTCTCATGGCCTCCAGAACTCTTCTAACGAGCTTCTTGCGTTTCTCTGCGAATCGTTTTGCCACAACGCTAAGCTTCAGGATAGTTTCGGTGCTTACGGCGAAGTGAGTAGATTCGAGAGCTGAGGTTTCAATCCGAAGCTGGTGTGTTGACCAGGGAAACGATATATTATACCGGTCGAGTGAAATGAGCCTGCACGGCAATGTGTCGAGCATGGGCTTGTCAACACTCAGGATCATATTGGAGGAAGAGATTGACGACTCCGCATTGCCATAGAGTCTAACCCTGAGGGGATCGGTTTTGAATAGGTCTTTCCGGCATTTCGAGCAGACATCGTTCGTGCCGATGTGGACGTGCCTCCGAACACGCTGTTCCTGACAATCACGGCCAGCCTGAGCATCATCACACGATTGTCGTACATCGCTCCATTCTCGATGGTTGCAGCAGAACTTGACCAGATCGCAGTAGCACATTTTCTTTTCGTCTCTCACTGTATGGCACAGTCGACCGTCTGCTTAGATGTTCGTTTTACTTGTGTGGGGACGGAAGAAGGCGGCGTGGGTCCTGTATTTCAGGTTTCTCCTCAAAGACGTTGAAATGTTATTTTCTAGGAGTCGATAGAGGCGGAGACTGAGTAAGACTTGGAGGAGCGGGTAGTAACCGGCGGAGAGATTTCTCGATCGTGTTTGTCAGGCTTGATGATGGAAAAGATGGAGGAGCTGGTCAGCGGTCAGTTGACAGCAGTGCAGGAACCTCCGGATAAAGCCCAATGTGGCGTGCAGTTAATGTGCAGGGGGCTTGAAAGAGAGGTTCTTATTCGACATGGCGGGATCGTGCGTAAGCATGGTTGGCGACGTTGTCTCACCCTTGAACGCTAGCTCGCCATTGACTTGACACCATTACAGATATCAAAGCCGTATTATGGTTGGCGGTGAAGGCGATTGTGACCCGTAGTGTCCGTATCCACAAGCCATCCAGCGTTCCCTTCTAGTGTAGGAAGCGTTTTTGGCAACTGCCGCTGACTGCTGCAAGTCGGTGTACGTACCTCAAGCAAGGGTTCAAAGATTTTGAAGATAGTTCCCATTGTCCACCAGTGAGTCAGTATTTTCAACCTCAATCATAAGACTTATATTGCCTCCGCACTCTAGAGCTAATAGACTTGACTACTGTGTTGAATGTGTAGCTCTGTATCTCTATATGCATGATAAGATACATACCTGGGGGATTGAAGGAAGGGAGCTGAGAAACTTCATAGCACCCGTTCACTTTAAGAGAACCGAATACATGCTAACAGGAAAGAAGAAAAAGCTTAGTCCAAACTCCCCTCGAAGCGATTCTGCGTGGTTGCCATAATGATTCCAGCCCTCGTGGTGTATTCCTCAGACAAGACTCCCTCAGGCACCGCCTCACCATTGCTCCTTAACCCTTCTGCAAGGGTGCACAGCCCAGCGTCGGAGAACCCGAGAGATCCAAAAAGCGCGCATGCAGCCTGGTTGTCTGGGGCAATCATGGTGCGGACGCGGATTCTCGGGGCCGTGTGGTGGAGAGATCTGAGATGGTCGATTGCCTTTCGACACAGCAGCTTTGCTACGCCCTCGCCTCTGCGGGACGGGAGGACATAGAGGCTGAGCATCTGCCATTTCTCCTCCTCTTCATCAGACGTCGCAGGAGGTTGGCCGGCTTCTGGAGGGAGGGTGTAGGCTTCTGCAGAGACAGGACCGTAGACAGTCACTTGTGCCACCCACTCGTCATTAGAGTCGGCGACGACGAAGATGTCTTTTGATGGATTTCTTAGTCTAGTCATCCAGTCATGGTCGGATAATTTGGACTCGGCCTCGTACGTTGACGAGAATGCGCTTGGGGTCTGCTGCAGAGCCGACAATCGCAGGGCCTTGTACTTGTTGACAAGAGCCGGGAAGGCAGTGTCGGATCTGTCGATCCGCAGAACGGTGTATGTCATGGTGAAATTATGTTCAGTAATAAGATCTGACAAGCGTGTCTCTGCCGTATCTGTGGTAAACTTATATAGAGGAGAGGACCTGTAGTATTACATCATTTTGTGACTCAGGCCTGGGATGACTCAAACGAGTCTGGGTGATCGTCATATCCGTGCTTACTGTGCCGCAAGGCCTGAATTATGTCCGAGGCCAATCAGAAGCAATTTGGGGATGAGAATCAGTCGATTTGAGAGTTAGCATAATGTCAAGATGGTTCCCCGTATAAGAATAAACGCTAACTAAGAGTATAAGAAAAAAAAATTGATCATCACAGTTTTCCCACCTAATCAAAGCAGGCTCTTGTTGCAAACACGCCTCTGACTCTGTACCACTGGAGCTCGTTTGTCACGATCGGATATAGCGCCAATGACTCCCCATTGAGCAGATATCGCCCCGAGTCTGAAACGTCCCGACAAGTAAACATTTGTTTGCTAGTGCTTGTACCTTTGGGGGAGATGGAGTTATAGGCCCCATACGACTTGGCAGTCAATGCAACCAGTGCTGGACCTGACATGCTATCGACCCTGACGAAGATGTAGCCCCCATCAATGACTGTGCTAGTGAGCAGCGGAACATCGATGGAGAAGCCATCCTCAGCCTTTCTAGAGAAGAGTGTGTTGAATGGGCCGCGGGTCTTTAGAAACATTCTTGTCTCGAGTCGTAGTAGAATGGCGATGAGCACCTGTGGATCCATCCCTGTGACGGATTGCACTTCAGTGATGGATCGGCAGACGATACGGCCTCGTAGGAAGTCCCTCCAAGGCCAGTCCTGGACTCGTCTAGATTTGAAGTAAATCATGATAAAACCCGCAGCAGCCCATGCTAAGGCGGTGAGATTTGAGGGGTCGACACCGGTTGCTCGATTTTCAATGGCAATGAGAGCCACTCCTCCCGCAATGAGCAGTGCGCAGACGTCAAGAGAAATCATTGAGTACCAAGTATGCTGAATGATGATTGCCTTTTCATCAATGATCCACTTCTCGGCCTTCTCAAGATCTTCATTGAGCTGTCTATTCGGTTTTCCTCGTCGTGCAAGTTTGGCCATGTCGGTATCGTAGACGGTCTGGGAGATGAGAGATGACTTTGGGTCTTTGTTTCTTTCATAGGCCGAAGTATGAATTCTTGCTCCCGTGAGAAAGCTCTTCTGTTTGTAGTATCGAACAGGATTCGTCGGGTCTGAAATTAGGACCGCGAGTTGCGTGAACAAAGAAAGACGGGTGGGAAATGCGCCACAGTACATGAGATACGGCACAAGCGCTTTGATGACATCCAGCATATGAGCCATGTGAATCGAGGGATTGTTCTCGGTGCGCTCAGTTATTTGACCCTGAGACTCCTTCCTCTTGGGAAGCTGGTCTCTCGAGAATGGCTTTCGGCTCCAAGTGAGGGTGGTATAACTGTTCACCCCGTGAACATTTGAAGACGACAAAGTCTCCCAAACCTCTGATCCAATCTGGAACACAACGCCGGCAAAATCGATGACTTTCCGTCCCCCAGCAGCTCCAATGGCTCCATGACGTTCGCCACAGAGCTGGGTTCTTCTGTCATGAAACCCAGTGTCATAGACAATTGAGCTCGTCTCAAAAACATCAGCAGGCTGCTTGATCTCCTCATTCCAACTCAAATTTGCAATGGCAGCCCCCATAAGTTTGCTGAGAGAATGTCGGAAAGCATTCATTTCCATGAAATATCGTGCTCCAGAGGTGTCGATACCCTCTTGGAGAACCTTCTATTGCTTCGCCATAGGATCATCATCTGAGCCGGATGAGTTGGCCCGGACAATATGGACGTCACGAGCCTCCGCAGACTGAGCCACCTGAATTTGAAAATTCCCCCATGCTTCTAGAGTCCTTTCAAAAGCCAAAGGCAAGTCTGCAGCCACAACCTTGATCTTGGCCTCGAATTTGGCGAGAACGGAGACGCAATTCTCTATCCAAAACCTTCCGTTCATGCTCCTCAGCAAGAGGCGAATCATGAGAGCCGTGATGTAGTTGACAAGGGCGTGCAAAGTCTCGTCGTTGTGTTGCTCGACTGATAGAACGTTCGTATCTGAGGGATCCTTGATCCTCGTCAAAGGTTCGACGAATGCGCTGATGAGCGAATTCGTAATCCGATTCATTGGTCAATTGAGGATGGTACTGAAGTAGGACCAACTCATTGTCGTGGATGCAGATATTAAGGGCGTATTGAACCTGGAGAGCCAGGCGATGGAAGCGATTGTAGCCTGCAGCATCCGCGTCTCCAAACCAGTCGGCGTCCTCTTCGAGTGCGGGGGGATCTTTAGACTGGGCGACCGCAGCAAGTCGACGTATCTCGAGCCCCAGAACTTGAGCTCCTCCTCTTCCCGAATACCATATCGAACCATATCGTCGAACTTGGGGAGATTCTTCATCTCATAGCCTTCCTTGACACAGAAGAGAGCATGTGGGCGTAGCGAGTCCAAGATACGTTGGATATCAATGTTCAAGTTTCGCAGGCGAAACTTTTCACCCTCGACATCATCCTCTACTCGTTTATCATCTGTGTGCGACGTTGATCTGTTGAATGCGAACGAATTGCTGCGCTGTACAGGTTTGGTGAAGCTGGTTTTGTCTGACGATTTGACACCATCCCCACGTTCTCCGTCGACATTGGGCACTTCTTCCTTGTTGGTACTTCGGGATGAAGCTTCGGAATTCATATCTTCATCTTTGCCAGCCAACTTTTCGGCATACTCGGCCATTCTAAACAAGAAAAAAAGTCCTAGAAGGGAGTGGCGACGATGGAAACAACAAGCCCGACGCCGACTACCCCTTCAACCAGTCGTTTGAAGATGTCAAGGAGATCATGCAGGATGGCTATACTCTAACAGTCATGAAGACCCAGATGAAATTTAGACAAGAGCATGAGAGACGAGGCCGTTTTAGAGAGTACTCACTGCTTCTCCGGCGAAAGATGGACGTCAAGTCCAATGCCAGGCCAAAATTACAACTCGAAATCCAATCCGACAGCTTGCGGCGAGGCTTTGCGCTGATTGCGCAAAACATGACAACCATCAGGCTGAGCCATGATCCAATCATCATTCCGGAACCGGTCATGGAGGTTTATCACTGCCGTGGGAAGATTCAGCAGGCATTAAAGGCCGAAAAAAGTGACATTCTTCGAGCCGAGCTTCAGTTACTCGTCGACTTTCAAGACCAGTACGTGAAGGAAACGATCAAGACGATTGATCAGTTCATCAGCAACGGCTACATTGAGTTTGAATGGCTCTGAGCAATCTTTCCACCAGGCGAACTTGTCGTGATCGAGAATGTCTCGGCTTCAGATGCACCCATCCAATGGTGCGCCATAGTCAAGGCGTTTGAGTACAAAATCTTGGATTCCGGTGCCCAGGTCTGGAGCCTTACTGTCATGCACACTGGTTTCAACGGTCTGAGGCTGGGGAAAACCGAAACCAAGCTCGCCTTTCCGGCCTTCTCTAACAACATTGGGATTTCTCGACTTCCAGCCTACCCATTGAAGTTTTGCAAAGATGAGCTTTGGGTGCAGAAAGAGGCAATTCGCCGTTGGAGAAGCTACGAGACTTACTGTCTAGCGAGCTCCCGGTCCAAAGAGCCACCGGTCGGGACTCCGATGTGGCATGCAGTACCCATCTAGACGGAACGTGAGAGGGATGATCGCCGAGGCTGCCGGATCATGGACAATCCTTCTGGCACTCTAATTTAGATAAGAGATGTGTATATTGGGCCTGACCTAACCAGGCATAGGTGAGGGGAGTCATCGTCGATTTTGAAGGCTTTTTTGAACACGATCCAACGTTTAGAGAAAGCCTGGATTCTAGAACCAATCAAGACGACGACGACAGCGACGACGACGACAGCGACGACGACGACAGCGACGACGACTCTTATCGCGAAATGAGACGACGGATGTTCCAGAGGTCAAACACGGCCACATCAATCACACAACTGGGAGCATCCTTTACACTAAGCTCATTATCGGAAGATGAGCTTCTCACCTGCCCACCCCTCGTCCCAGCCTACTCTTTCACTTCTCATCAGTGGTGTTTCGTCTTTATTGATGACCTCTCAAAGATCGTGCGGAAGCCACAAATCTTTGAGCAACTGCAGATCGACGAGGAAATGAAGAGCGCTCTTCAAGGGCTCGTCCGTGGCTACTCGACTCATGCCGTCCTATTTGATGATTTCATCGAAGAAAAAGGCCGTGGACTGGTATTCTTGCTTCATGGACCGCCAGGCTGTGGAAAGACAATGACAGCAGGTGAGTTGCTCATTACTAGCTGGTATCAAAGGCCCATAGCGTTTGTTTCTAGAAAGTATTTCAGAGTCTTTGGAGAAGCCCCTCTATCATGTCAGTGGAGGTGAGCTCGGCGCTTCCGTGGAATCGATTCAAAGTGCTCTCGAAATAGCGTTTGAAAGAGCTACACGTTGGGATACAATCCTTCTCTTGGACGAGGCCGATGCATTCCTGGCGAGGCGAGATGGCGCTGATATTGAACGAAATTCTCTCATCGCTGGTAAGTAATACTCCCATATTCAATGGTCCATAATTTGACGGTGTCCAGTGTTTTTGAGATTACTCGAGTATCAGTCGGGCATAGTCTTTCTCACGACCAATAGACCGAGTGATTTTTATCCAGCATTCGAGTCAAGGATTCATCTTCAAATCTCCTTTTCTCGCCTGGATGCTTCTAAGCGACAGCTGATCTGGAAGTTGCTGGCGCAAAAGAACGGAGGTTGCAATCTCTCGCCCGAGCAGAGCAAAGCATTGGGCAAGCTACCCTTGGATGGACGCCGGATCAAGAATATCCTGCGACTGGGCTCGCTATTCGCTGCCAACAGGATACAAGATAGCAGTAAGGCCAATGGAGATGCCGGTGACTTGCTGGTGAATAATAGAGAGACTGATGTGGTGATGGAGTTTAGGGATATCAAAAAGGTTCTCCCATTTGCTATCACAAGGTTAGAAAATGCGAAGAGAACCCAAGAGGAGTATAAAGAAACGGAAGATCTGCCAGCGGCACTGGCGGATCTAATGGCAGAGTTTCGTTTGAAGCGAGATGGCCCTGTTTAGCAATGATGATTCGGGCCTCTTCTTCAACTTTAATAGCTTGGGTAGGGGAGAGAACTCTAGGATTGTAACGAAACATATCTACCCATCGTAGTTAGCGAGCGATAGCCTAGAGTATGTGCGGTAGTAGTATTGATCCAGCCATAATTTGTATTGCCGTTGGTTTTTACTAAGTTAGTTGGTAGACCTGTTCTTTGCATCACTGTCATGGTAGTTTAGCAAGAAGGGAAGCTGTCCAGCAGAGAGCGCATGTCACTTCTCAACTTGCAATAAGGTTCAGGAGGACCCAGCTTAGTTATACGAGAACGAACGACAAAACGTGCTAAACCCGTGTCTGACATGTGCTCCGTAGGACAGTTCGTGGAATAATTACAGGGGCTTGGACCTCGCCTATTTATTAATGCCGGAGAATGAGCATATGAAGCCCAGACGGGAAGGTCCACTACACTGTCGTCCGCATTTGGCCGGTTTATTGTGCGGGTCGTCACTAACTGGCTTTCCCGTGCTTTGACCTCTAATCATATCGGCCAGCCCGAGCATCTCTTGGAATGCTCACACTTGTCCAAATTGGGTAGATATCCCTGGTTACGTTAGATCTTCAGTTATCCTAAGCACTATATCTACCGAGCAGGCGCAGAATGACTACGGGGCGAAAGTATGACAGTTTGTTGCTGTTGTCTGGCTTGACAAAGACTAAGGAAGACTATGGTTAACTAATGAACCATTCTGCCGCTAGACTGGGTTCTATACGGGCCAGGGCCTGCGACCAACCAGTCCACCCACGCTTTCATCCTCTTCCCCTGCCCAGATCTTGGCAGCCCGGGATCCTGTCAGGGGTCCATGGGACTCAAGGGTCCAGAGCCACCTGACTTGTCTTGGGGGTCCTTTACAACGTGTAATAGGTGCGATTTAACTTCTCGCATACTCCCACTTCTCGTTATCGCATTTGAACTGGGAAAGTTTAGATTATTAAAGAGGCTTGCTGTGAAAGAACACAACTCTATAAGTCACCCCTTCCTTCTGGCAACATTTCAGGTACCACACTCGAAGCACTTTTTCTCCGTTCATCTTCCTGCCTTCACCATGCGTTCCGCCGCCCTCCTGTCCGTTTTGGCCTTTCTTGGCACCGCTAGCACCACTCCGGTGGATGGCAAGCTTGAGGCCCGAGCTATTGTTCCCCACGACTCGATTGGACCCGTCCTCCCCAAGACTCAGGGTGGGAAAATTGGCGATGCCATGGAGCGCTTCCAGCCATTCCTGCATATCGCCCATGGATGCCAGCCGTACACCGCCTCAAACGAGCAGGGTGACATTAGGTAAGGCGGCCCATAGCCTTTCTTTGCTTTGTCTCTGACAGTGTTGGTAGCGGCGGTCTTCAGGACACCGGAAACCCAAGCGCTGGCTGCCGCGATAAGAACAAGGGCCAGACCTATGTTCGTGGAGCATGGCACAGGGGCAAGTTCGCCCTTATGTACGCTTGGTATTTTCCCAAGGACCAGCCCATTGCTGGCAACGTCGTTGGTGGTCACCGCCACGACTGGGAAAACGTTGTAGTCTGGATCGACAACCCTGACAATGCCAATCCCCGCATCGTTGGCTTTGCCGCGTCCGGTCATGGCGACTACTCTCGCACCACCAACCCCATCCGGGAGGGAGATAAGGTCAAGGTTGAATATTTCACTCAGTTTCCCCTGAACCATGCCCTACAGATGAGTAACACCAGGGGAGACACCCACTGGCTTCTCCAGTGGGAGTCTATGGATCCTCGATCCAGGACTGCCCTTCAGAACGCCAACTTTGGCAAGGCCAACGTTCCCTTCAAGGATGGCAACTTTTTCAACAACCTGGATAAGGCTTTTATCTAAGCCTTGCCCGTGACGTCACTGTGGCTATCTTTGGGGGGTTGCTTCGCTTTCAAGAGTAGCGGTAAACATAAAGGCCCCAGTTTGATTCTCTATTACTATGGCACTCGCCTGCACTTTAGAAGGGGGCTCTTACGAAGTTGTATCTTAAGAAACCGGGTTACCTGTACTTAGTCTAATATCTATAGGTCTCATAGATAATACAGTGTTTTGTTAGTATGTGTTTTGCTGTTGTGACTAATGGCATCTTTTAGAAACTTTACTAATGAGAAGAGGAAAATTATGCAGTATTGTCTGGCGTCATTATTGACTAGTAGAACCAGTCTTTGCGAGATGCACTAACAGACAACACAGCTAACCCTCCTACAATCTACTTTCCAAGTGGCTTTACACCCTGAGGCGTGGAGAAAATATCCTTCGGGTCGACTTTAGCCTTGATCTTCTCCAGTCTCGCAAGGTTGCTACCCCAATACTTCCTCTGTGCGCTCCCCTTGATCCGCAAGTTGGTGTAGCCAGCATACGACAAATACTTCTCAGGTTGACCGCCTTGATAGATAAGAACAGCCTTGTCGGCAAATTCGTGCGCAGTCTGTGACGTCTTCGACTCGGTCTGAGCATACAGCGCGAAAAAGTAAGCAAGGTCGCGGTGAGGGAATGCCGTGGCGTCGCTAGACACGTCGTTCACAGTGCCTCCATAGAGATCAACCAAAACAAACCAGCTCTTGGATCCGGACTCTGAGTTCTGTAAGTGCTCGAACACGGAGTCAATGCTGTCGTTGCTGGGCAAGGTTGAGTAGCTAATGGCCGTGTCTTTGGCGTAAAAGTATGACTGGTCTGGGAAGATGTTGGATATGCTGTCGAAAGTGCGGTTCATATGACCCATCCAGCTCAGTCCAGCCACAGTGTTGCGCTCAGTTATGCCAGGGATGCGATTCTCGAAGTTGAGGGCCTTGTAGTCTGCTTCTTTACCAAAGAAAACCCCACTAATTATGACAGAGCCTTTGCCGATGATGGCCACGGAGGAGAACCGCGGATCAAGCGATTTATCAGTGGTGATTTTGTGATAGGCTTTGAAGGCATTGGATAACTGTGCTGGGTCCTCAGATGACACGGTGAATGCGAAGTTGATCACCTCTTCAGGCTCGGGATAGGTCTGGAAGTAGAAGTTCGTGACGATGCCAAAGCTTGCACCGGCTCCCCGAAGAGCCCAGAAGATATCTGGATATTGCGTTTTGGAAACGGTGACGACGGTGCTGTTGGCAAGGACAACTTCCGCACTCGTCATGGCGTCGATCGAGGTACCAAGAAGTCGGCTGTGAAGTCCGAGACCACCGACAGTTGCGTGACCGCCAATTCCAACAGTGGGCGAAGATCCATGAGGCATATATCTCTTGCCAGCAGAATGGAGCTTCTCGCAGACATCTTTGAGTCGATTGCCAGCCCCAACCTTGGCTACACCGCTTGACTCGACTTGGACGTCGTTGATATGTTTGAGGTCCACCACGACGGCACCATCGTTTCCACCAATGCCTACAGAGTTAGTAAATAATTCGGTTGAAACTGGGTAACAGGGACTTACCTTTGTTCGTGTAGTCATGGCCGCCACTTCTTGCCTGGATCTTGCGATTGTACTTGGAAGCGCAGACGACAACGCTTGAGACCTCGGAAGCGTCGATGGGATAGACAATGGCAAATGGATCGTATGGGAAGTTGAGGTTGTAAGGGCGGACATTGTCTGATTGAAACCCAGTGTCACCAGAAAATCTAGCCCTCTCAGTCTGTCCATTGACAGATTCCAAGAGACAACTCTTAAGGCTTGGTGCCGCGAACACGTTTGCTGTGGCAAGACACCATGCCAAGCACGCTGCTAAAGAGCGATGGGGGCGTGCCATTTCGAGTTTGAGATTGTGCGATTGGGAGAGTTTGCTGAAGAGTCCAAGTAAAAAGCTGAGGATGCTGTCTTGATGAGGACCTACTATTCATCGGAGCGAAACCCATTATATACCCATCATTTGGGCCTTTGTTGACGCTCACGATGTATCACGGCGACACGGCATTCATCGAGCTGTCCAAGTTCCGCTGAACGCAGTCTTCGGACCCCGAATACTATCATGCCCCGGTACCTTCCAATAGGATTTTGCTGGATGCGATTTGCTAGATACGGGATTCACGGGATCCGGCTAATATCTACTCAGCTCGGCAGATTTTAGGCAAGCCGTGGGGATCTTAGGCATGCCACAAGGCCTAGCTGAACCTTGTTTCCCTGAATGATGGCGTTGCTCAAAGTCCGAAAGTCCGAAGGGCCGAGCTTAATTTGACTACTTCGTAGAATATGGAGGCTTTGTCATCGTGCAAGGGCTAGTCTCTTTTCTTGGCCCTTGTACACCCAAATTTAGCACATCTTGTCTGGTCTGCAACGCCCTGAACTTGCCCGGTTTATTAAATACCATGGAGGTCCCCCTTTCCAAGTTGAGGAAGCGAAAACTTTGGTAACAGGATCAACCATGGCAGGTATGAGCTTTTCAACGGATCGATTCCGCTCAGGTCACCCTCAAATCGAAGAAAAAACTGCCCCTAGTCTAACACTTGAACTTCAGCAGGACTTATCAAATCCAAGTTACTCTTGGGCCAAGTAACCAGAACTTTCAAGAGCCCCGTTTCCCGAACCTGGGCACTGTGGTCCTCCTTCGGAGCCGCCCACCTTTACATCGCTGGTTGCACCGCCGTAGAGCTACACGGCTTCGGCGTCGGATCCACTCGAGTCCTTACAATTCATGGAAACAAAATGCACGAGACATTGAAATACATCGACCCAGACACCCACTCGCTTGCCTATTCGATTGCCGACTCACCTGGGTTTCCCGCCACTGGCGCCCTTGGCTTGATACAATTGCAGAAAATGGGACAGGACGAGACCGAAATTACCTGGAAAGGCTTTGCGGATAGTGTCACGTCGGGGGCAGAGGAGGGTATGAAGCAGCAGTTGGCCAAGTTGTACAGTGATTCCATTGACAAGGCCCGGATCACGCTGGAGAAAGAGACATGGGTGTGACGCACGCGAGGTCATGGCCATAGAATAATAGCGCGTCCTGAAATACTTTTTTTTTCTCCATGGGTTCTATATGTTGAGATTACTGGGGATAACCCAACAAGATACCTTCAAAGATCTCTCAAGTGTTGGCATAACTTATTGAGTCGACCTACCGAAGAGAGTCTGTATTGGAGAAAACCTTTTCAAGGCAATTAGGCATGCGCCGATGGCGATCTCGCTCACCTACCCCTAGCAGCCAGGACACGTATCTTCTTCAAAGCAGTTACAAAGTGAGATAATCATACAATCAGGGAGTTGAGACAATAGATCATACTATTGGACGGGTGTCAAGACATGAAATGAAGACTCGGAAATCTAAGCAAATCCACCAGGGATCTTGCCCTTGTAGTAGCTTTCAAGCGCATCGCGGGCAGTGAGGGGCTTGATGTCGGGAAATAAGTCGTTCAAGCGTGGCCTATATCGATCAGTATCCAACAATCCAGCCCCCATAAAGTATTGGATCGCCGAGGGAAGTCTCTCTGCCATCCTCTTGGGCCAATATTCATACAACACTTCCCAACCATCCAGCTGTTTGAATCGGGTGATGTCTCCGGACTTGAGATCCTCAAGGTTATTGTGCTCTCGCTCAAATTTGGTACCTGGGGTGAGTTAGTATATCATCGAAGCGTTCAAAAGCTTTCGATGCAACTTACCTGATGCCTTTTCCGCAAGATCAATGAACTCGTTCCAGGTGAGATAGTCTCCGGACATGTACAGGCGACTGGGCCACTGTGGAAGTGATAGACTGGCTACCACAAACCGGGCCACGTCTAGAGTATGTGTGAACGACACAGGAACATTGCCATCGCCAGAAATGATGGCCTTCTTCGAGTCCAAGTCCGCGATGTACTTTCCAGGAGTGAGAAAAGTCTTCATCTTTGACGAGAAATAATAGTCCAGGAAGAAGCCATTGTGAAATCTAGTCCACTCAAGGCTCTTGGTCATCGTGAAGATCTTTTCGATTTCGAGCTTGTACCCGCCGGTGTACAAGATGGATGCCATTCTTTCGCGCGACATAAGCAGCTGGTAAATAAAGGGGAGAGTACCAGACTTACTCCTCGTCATAGGGAACATCGAATGTGCTGGGCACGAATCTCTTGGTCACGGCCGAGGCTTCGGCAGCATAGATGAGATTATGCTGAGATGGGGTGACTCCATCAGAGATGAAGACGTTGGATATGAGCGTATGGACATCTTCTACTTCCAAGACTTTGGTGATGTCTTCGATGTTAGAATAATCCACAGTGATGATCTTGACCCCAAGTTCACTAGCCTGGCTTGCATCGGCATTTCGGCTCAGAATCTTGACAGTGTAAAGATCAGGAAATCGCTTCAGCTCATGGACGATAGCGAGGCCCATACCCCTAGTTCCTCCGGCAACTGCAACGGTGACTGGGGTATTGCTTTGCTGTCCGTTATTGGCCATGTTGGCTTTTTGTTTTTTTTTTCGGGTGAACGAAATGGAAGTTGGATGGGACTGTTGTAGATGGATTTGAAGGGCGACTAGTGAAGCATTGAGAGCCAACGCTTTGTTTTTATAATCGAAGCTGATATGAATATTGGATGGCCTTGTTTTTCCGCTTTTGCGACATCTCGGACACACTGGACTTTTTCCAAAAGTCCGGACATCAAGTGGGACGGGCTTCGCGACGATCGTCGCACCCGGCTAAAACTAAACGGCTCCGGCCATTGTGGCCACCAAGCGCCGGCAACAAGAGTGACCTTGACCTTGACCAGGATCAGGATGACAGATTGTAGTCAGGAGCTGTTCGGGATTCAAATCAGTGGCAAAATTGTCTGACATGACTTGATGATGCCCAAGGCAGGTATATCTTTCTGGCCGTTGTATTGGATCGTTCGCTTCTTGGATTTCCAGATCTGCAAGGCTTCAATTGCGAAGGTCTTATTTAACAGTTAGCTAGAAAGCAACTTAGTACTTGATATTTCTGTATTATTTCTGTATAAGGGGAGTATCATTTATTCATGTTTTATACATACCGATCCTATCTCTATGCACAACTTTGTTATCATACCTACCTATTCTGTATTATTATATCAAGTTATGGTTCAAGCTCTAGGGTAAGTGAGGCCGGCTAAATATTCCCCTTTTACTCCAGGTATCTCGGCGAAATTCAAATTCTCCCTTCCCCACTCTCGTCTTGCAAACAACACCACGACCCCCTAGCCATGAGCAAGCGAGCCTGTGACGCGTGTAAACAGCGCAAAGTCAAGGTAAGTAGGATGTAACCCCAAATTTAGCTGTTCAGCTTCAGACTGATTGACACGCCAACTCAAGTGTGATCAGACACCACCTGCATGCACGCCTTGCCGCAATGCCGACCTGGTGTGCACGTATGTGGTGCCTCGGCGGAAGCGGGGGCCTAAGCCGAAGACGCGTCCCCGGGACGTCGAGATCAACCTCAGTAACGATCAGTCTGGGGTCAGCTGGGTCTCGCAATGTAGCCCAGCCTCGCTTCAGAACAGCTCGCCTCACACCCAAGTTCAAGAGGAGCTTCCCCAAGCAGGAGCAGCAGTTGAGTCCAATGACGACATGGCGGCGTCTCTGGCCCTTGTTTGTCATTGCAAACTGATGGCCGGTCTTTCCCTCGCAACGGGAGAGTTTGCCCTCGATCCTGGGAAACTGACACGGCGTTGCGTCGATCTCTATATCAGCTCCATATTTCCGTTAGTGCCGGTCGTCTGCGAGTCAACCCTCCGGTCCCTTTCGCTGGTCCTCCCCTCTTTTGCCGAACACGTACAGGCCCCTTTGGACAGTCTCACACCTGAAATGATTAACTCAGTCCGAAATTACTCTCTTCTCACTACAATATGCTCCGCCATCCTCCATTCCATGCCGCTCGATGTCTGCCCCCAGGGCGATGCTCTGGCAACTCTGTTCCTGAATGCCTCGGAAACAACCCTCCGACTCTTCTCCGCCCATGATGTGGCGAAACCAACTTCCTCTTCGCTCTCAATCCGGATTATGCATTCATCTTGTCACCACCTGATGGGGGATGCCGATCTCGCTTGGAATGCCATGGATGAAGCTATGAGGCTTGCCGTGCAAATGCGCCTCTACGATGAATCCTCATACGAGATGCTCGATCCCATTGAGGCTCAGCTGTCCCGCAATGCCTTTTGGAGCCTCTACTCGACCGATAGATCTGCCTGCTTGCTCAATTCGCGGCCCCTACAACTGGATGAATTTCGCCTTCAAACACCATTTACAACCCTCTTCAAGACGAGCCAGGCCACACCACTCCTGGTTTCGCATGAGTCCAATCATCTACACCAGATCGAGGAATGCATTTTACAAGGCTTTCTCAAGAATCACGACGTCTGGGATCTGGGTCATGCTCTACTCTTCAACTTACAACTCTTTGCCACTGCCAATATCCGAGCAGGCGAGGGGGCCAGCATCAACAAGAACCAACAACAAAGCTTATCCGAGTCCTACCTACGCTTCCTGTCCAGCCTGGATAACATGCCCGACCTCATCGCATCGCCCAATACGTTACGCGCTTCTTCAGATGGACAACTTCTGGAGTACCAGAGACGTGCATTATGGGTGCAAAAGGCGAACCTTATACTTACGTACCATTACCTGCGTATGGTGATCCTCGAACGCTTCATTGCAGCAAACCTTCACTGTTTGCTAGGATTGAACGATGATCCGATATCGCTAAAGTGCAGGAAGGTAGAGATTGCTCACGATGTGCTTGAGCTTGTCACTAGCGTCCCGTTTGAGTCTCTACAAGCTAACGGAGAATCATGTGTAAGCCCCGTTCCTTTCTGCTCAGCTACAAGCATGTCACTGGTGTACTAACCAGTGGTCCTTTGCTCTCTATTCAGGTCGAGAAGCTTCGTCTCGTTTGCGCCACCCTCCTTGAGGTACTACAAAATTGCGAATCCGTACCTGTACTCGAGAGAGCCAAGTCACACTTTGATGCTTTACTCGATGTTCTCTCCAAGCTCAATTCGCGAGTATCAGAGAAGCTAGCGGTATCTTGTCAATCTTGATCTGTACACCTATCTTACGATTCATATCATGATCTTTCGTTCTTGGAGCGAGAGCCTCTTTTCATGGCACTATCTTTACTTTTAGTGAACTGGTAAGGTTCTCATATTTCGCAACTGGTACGATGGGTTCTTTATGGCTATGGGCTCGTGATCCGTGGAAGCTAGCGAGACAGAGCTTGGCTGAGAATGAGACTAACAACCCTCACCATTCCCAGAGCTCTTCTTCATATCCAGGTATACACACTTGGATAATGGGCAAATGGCAACTAGATCAAGCCTTCTCTACCTTGGTGGACTTCTTCTCCCGGTCCTCATGACCGCCGTGCTCCTGGTAGAGCTCTTCTAGCTCACTAAGAGTTCGGTTCTTCGTTTCCGGAAGGAAAAACCACAGGTACAGCGTCAAAGGAATTGAAAGACCAACGAAAATGAGCAACAAGCGAGCTCCCAGATTAGCCTCGTCAGGGTTGAACTGGTTCAAGGTTAGCAGGGTCCTGGGGGCAAGAGAAATCCCATAATGTCCAGCAGACTTACCAGATACGGGATGGAGAATGCAATAGCCCAGCCAATGATGTTGGCAATGATGGTTCCGAATGACTGGGTCTTGGCTCTCAGCCGCTGGCTTGGAAGCTCTGGTGCAACCACGAAGCCAATGGTACCGATGGTCAGTTGGTAGAAGAAGGCCCATGAGGCAACAAAGGCCACTGAAGCAGTGACGGCAGGCTTGTTGCCAGTTCCAGCAAAGCCGACGGTACCAATAATAAGGTCCCACATGATGAGGAGAGTTGCTCCGTAGATCATGACCTTGCGTTGACCAACAAAATTGGGCAAGATCAGAGCTCCAATATTACCTGCCAGCATGAGTGCGAAGGCGCCGAGGCTGATGGCAAAGGCGTCTGAGACACCGGAAAGCTGGAAGAAGTAGGTCTGGTAGCTGATGACGAAAGGCATACCGCTGCAATGATGGAGTGTATAGATGGTGGTCAACAGAGCAGTGCGCTTGAGGTTTCCACCTTGGAAGATCTCCAGCCACCTGACCTTCTCTGCTTCATGAGGTCCCTGGTTGGCCACGTTAATGTTATACTTGAGCTCCTCGACCATCTCCTCAACGCGATCGGCGGGTAGGTCTCCATGGAGGCGGACGATTGCCTTTCGGGCATCCTCTTCCCTCTCCTTCATCATGTACCACATCGGCGACTCCGGGAGGAATGGCATGAGTGGAAGAAGAATGGCGGGGATGAGGAAGGTCAAGCAGAAGGTTCCCTTGTAGGACCAAGAACCGTGGACCTTAGACAGAGGGTTCGCAATGACGACTCCTAGGAACTGTCCAAAGACGACAAAGACGTTGAAGAAGGACATGAGGGTGCTGCGGATCTCGGTCGGTGCATTCTCCACGACGTACAAGGGAGCAGTGGTGTAAGAGAAGCCAACCGAGATACCAAACACAAGCTTGGCGCCGAACAGGGCCTGAACGTTGGGTGCGAAGATCATGACGAAACTGGTGGCGACCGACATGACCAAGTTGATCCAGAAGCTGAACTTTCTGCCCAGCCAATCGTTTGTGAAGCCGGCAAAGAAGCTACCGATGACGACTCCGATGGTATTGGCAGCAGCCCAGAGAGACTGCCACATCGCAGAGATGACATAGTCGTCGGACGGGGCATAGTATCGACCGTAGTCTTCGCGGAAGGCTTGAAAGGCGAGGGCTTGGCCTGAGATGATGCCGTCGAAGCCAAAGTTGATGAGCAGCGACATGATCATGACGCACCAGAGGGTGATCTTCTTGTTGGTCTTGAAAGCTCGGAGGTTGTCTTTCCACTGAGCGAGGCCAAAGCTAGGCTCGGGCGGCCCAGTTGAGACCTGGTGTTCGGCATGAGAAGCATCCTGACGGTTGTTAGCTTTGTCTGAGTGATAATGGTGACTGGAAGAGGAAGGCATACCTTGGTCAACTTGTCCAAGTGCTCGGTGCCTTGTGCTGTCACTGTTTGTGCCATGGCTAGCAAAGGTCAAATCGAGGTGATGAGGTGAATTGTTGTAGCCTGGTAAGGAATGAGGGCATCACGAAAGAAAGCTCGTCGACGCCGATATTTATACAGAAAGTGGAGGCATCCCCGGATTCTCTCATCCGGGGTAAAGCGTGGCCAGGTCGTACGAAGGGATCGAGGCCGTGACCGCAAAACCGGGACCGTCATTGCACCATTGGCCCGCTTGACACATGGAGAATTGCCGGGAGTAGGAGGCTGAAGAGCGTGACTAGAAAATTGTCGGCTGAGAGCCGCGGGAACGTGGGGACGATGTTGTCTAGTCCGTTTTGAGATAGATTCGCCGGGTGCTACTCGCCACCGCGAGGATGCTTTTGGCCAATTTCGCCGGCGGAGGCTGAACAAGGTCGTTAGCTCACTTTGATCGATACCCATTGGAGCGCAAGTATCGTTCCTCTTCGCGAACTGTGTGTTAATGTCCGATGTTCATCCAACAAACGTACGTCAATCCACCGTAGCGGTTCCAATGGTTGGAGGTGTGTTAGACCGTCTCAATGCCATGGGCTGACTGGTCGCTCTGGCCCAAGAACCTCACCAGTATAGACAACTATCTCTGCCCGCGTGACGAGACTAAGTGCTTAGTACGTAGGATCCTCAGGTGCACATCACGTCATGCCACTTCCTTGCGTGGATCGCGCGGTGTAGTTGGAACGGAAAAGGGGGAGTAACTCACTATCTCAGCATGCATTGCGTAAATGACTTCTGACGTCAAACTATTCTACTCGGAGAACGAACGAACCAACCAACCAACCAATCAACCAACTAAATGTTATACGCAACACACTCGGCAAGGTAAGTTCTCGCCGGAACCAAGACTCGGATGGGAAAGCCGCCGTCGTCTGGTTTCTCGCTCGGCATGATGGCTAGCTCTCCACTCATGCGCTCATCTCCGTTCAGTGTCCGGCTTCGCGTGAGGTTGCCATCGTTATCCACCAACAGCTCAAAAAACTCTAGAACACCCGTGTACACCGTGGACGGGTCTACGCTCTCGAACGTGACCTGGTAGCCCTGGCCGATAAACAGGAAGCGGCCGTCGCCACGGTGGATGATCATACCGTAGGCCGGAGCCGGCTCTCCAAAAGCTATGGAGCGGGTGATGTTCAGCTTAAACTGGCCGAACGTGTGCTCCCACTTGTCCTTGCAGCTATCTGTAAGGGGATCAAAGTAGAAGCCGAATGTGCTGTTGGGCTCGGCAGCCTGAGCTGCGAGGATGTGCTTGCTCATCTTGGAGAGGATCTCGTAAGGCTTTGTGAAGTCGCTTTCGGATGCTGGCACGTCATCTACACCAAAAGGAGAACATGCCAGACTGCTGTAGGTGCCATAAGCCATCCAGGCTCGACGCGCGCCTCGGCCGTCGGCTCGCTGCTCGGGAATGAAGAGTGGCTGGTTCTCGTAGCGATACTGCTTACAAACCCACTCATAATCTTGCAGGTAAATATCGGGGGCGACAAAGTCGATGGCTGGCGCATTGTACCTCCAAAAGTCGAGTGTGTGAGGACAGGGGCCTCCTGACGGGTATACGCCAGGCTTATATCCACCACCAGCCACCGCTGGCAGATCCAGCTTGCCGCCAGTCTCTCCAAGGTCCACGAGAGAAGCGTCTTCAGTGTTCATCCAAACGTTGACGAAAAATGGAAGAGGATATTCCTTCTTGCCAGCTTCGGCGACTTTGCCCACGTAAGAGGACAGGGCATTTGTCATAAAAATCTCGTCTCCAAAGATGCTTGAACCGAAAGCCTGGGGCCAGCTCACGGGGCCGTCAACAGCAACAGCCTCTCTAAACTTGGGCCACTTCCGCTCGAATTCGGGGTGGAGCTGCTTCTTCCCCTTGAGATACGACAGGAGGTCAGTGGGGACGGGCTTCTGAAAGACTTCGTTGGCCAGGTCGCAGCGATCTCGAGAGTCTCCTAGGATCCCGCACTCGTTCTCCACCTGAGTCATGAGCACGGTGCTGTGCGCAGCGTCGAACTCTTTGATGTGTCGCATTAGGGCAGCGAAAGCTTTCGCGTCGGCTTCCCAACTAGCCTGACAGAAGGGCGAGAGGACTTCGGTAACCTTCAGCTTGCCATCCTGATCGAAGATCTTTGCGCGCTGGAATCGACTGGGGTTCGTCTTGACCCAGCCTGGAACGTATGAGCTGGTACCGTTCTTGTAGCTGCCAAACCACAGCACCACGAGGTGTAGGCCCCGCTTGCGGGCGGCCAGGATAGCTGTGTCAAGCTCTGCGAAATTGAACTTGCCCTCCTCGGGCTCGATCATCTCCCAGGTAACGCTCCCAAGAACGGTGTTGAAGTTGCAATCCTTCAGGTTGTCCCATACTGTCTCCATGTACTCTTCTGAAGATAGGGATGAATTGTGCAGCTCTAATGGGAGCATAAGGAAGGGTTCGCCCTTGACGATTAGCTGAGCTGAATCGGGCGTAGCTCGAAGGTACGGGATCTCGGTGGTGACCATGGTGGCAGTTGGAAGCAAGAGTGAGAGGCTGTGACACAAATTCCTTTTGCTTCAGGGGATAATCACGAATGACGATGGTGTGAGTAAATGTTCATGAGTTCTCATATCTTTAGACCATCTGATGCACGGTATTTATCCTGTAAAATGTCTATGCCATGGATGAGTGCCCCCGGAGAAATACCCTGTCGCATCTAGCGATCCCGCGGTTTAATTCGTAGCGAGCTGGGTATTTCTCCGAGACTAATAAAGCAATCACGTGGCCCGCCCAGTAAGCAGGACGGCTGCAGGTACTGTAAGTTTGCGAAACACCAGGACAAAAATGTCACGATAGTATATCTGAAGCATTCGCGTCTGAACATGGTTGGTAATATATACGTGAAACCAAAACTTGATCCTTGTATCCAGTTTTTTCACCCTTTTGGGTAGTAAGCCTCGGTACAGCGATTCCTCCGTTATGCAGGATGCCAACATAAATAAACCAACCTTGCTCTGTTGGTTGTGTCTGATCACCTGCACCTTCACCCATTTCCAAGAGAAATATCTCATTTTGTTTCAACTCTGTAATCATGGGACTTCTCGACTTTCCAACAGAGGTGCAGCTTGCAATAGCAGAATTACTGCCCCTATCCGACTTATCCGACTTATCCATGACTAGCAAGGGCTTGCGTCATGTTGTCGAACCTCTCATCTACTCATCAATCAAGATGAAATGGACACTGCAAGATCACCCGCCCATCATGCTACTCCTACGGACCATTCTCAAAAGACCGGATTTAGGAGGCCATATTCGACGCCTGGAACTTGACGGTGAAGGGTTTCTTTTACCGTCAAGTGACTGGATACCTCAGAATCCCGCTACACTACCGAATATCGTTCATCTCCAGGTCGAAGACCTCTATAGGGTCGCTAACTCCGCAGGAGCGGAAGAAAATACCAGTTCTTGGGTCCACGATGCCCAATCTGGGTCGCCTAATGCCGTTGTAGCATTTCTTTTGAGTCTATCACCGAACTTGCAATGGCTCTCCCTCTCCTGCAACTGGACCAACGAGATCACGTACATCGGACTGGTATTCAGGTTAGCCCTCTGCAATACTGTTATGGGCGGCCATTCGCTACGACTGCCGGCCTACAAGTCACTGAAGCACGTCGAGCTGGCACCCAGGGTCGATACAGAAAATTTTCTCGACCCAGAAAACACGATGGACGCCTTAAGTCTTCTATACTTGCCCAACATCGAACACCTATCTGTCTGCATCGATAACCCGATCGAGTTTTCCTGGCCTTGTCCGACCCCTCCGAATCCGTTGTGGCTGACGTCCCTCAAGTTGGATCGGATAAGGGAAACCCGCCTTGAGCCATTGTTGTCTGCACTTAAAAGCCTACGGAAGTTACATTATCACTTGTTCTACCAGGCTGATATGGACCCAAAAGTCAGCAAAAGCATCTTCAGGCTGGATACTATGGCGTCAGCTTTGGCAGTACTTGGGGACACATTAACCGAGTTGATAATCACGGGAGAATTACAGCCGGCGTTATCATTGGAACAATACGATGTACCTGACATCACATTTCAAGGCTCGTTGGGCCAGCTCTCTCAGCTGCGCAGGCTGAAACGAATGCAAGTCCCATGGCTCTTTATGGTGGGCATGACGGAGTCCTCTCCCGGCCGTATCGATTTCAATCTCCCTCCCAATGTCGAGGATCTTACACTCCCGGCGGATTTCTTTGAGGCTGATAGCAATGAATGGGATGACGAACTGGTCATATCTGTAGTCAGATCTGAGCTGGAGAACGGGGCACTGTCTGGAATGGCATGCTTAAAAAAGATGACGATTTGCGGATCCTACTGCCCACAAAGAGATTCGAGTGAATACTTGAGGGATCTAGAGTCTCTGAGTATTCAATTCAACCTTGAGGTTGTGGATCCCAGGCAGGATATCCTAAAAACCCAGCATTCGGAATAGACTAGATATACACTCGAGAAGTGCTTCGAGGAAAGCTACACTAGGTACTAAATGTCTATTCGCATCACATATACTAAAGGAACGTCCATAACATCCAAAACTTCATTATGAGCTTGGTGAAGCTTGCAAAAAGAGCCATCAGCCAACAATAAAGATTCCAGTCATTGACACATGCCGGTAGTAAACCCGAATCCAAGAACATCATCATCTAAGTCTTCTTAATCTCTCCAAGCATCAGCCTCCAGAAAACTCCTAATGAGAGCCCTCAAAGATCACCACCCACGCTCCATAGTACTTTCTTATTCGCATTGCATGGATGCATTTGGATCTGGCCGATTTTCTTGATGCCTCCCGCTATCTCATCCAACTTATACGGTTCCCGCTGAACGTCATTCAAGAAATAGTCAACATCAATGTTTGCATGCCTTACCAATAAGTTGCACCCCCAAGCGTCCTGTGATAACGTTAGAAAACGGCTAGGTCCTATTCGTTTGTCGAGGTTTTAGCTTACATCACGATCTGCAGGTGGATTCGAATTTTTAACTGTTCCACACCCCGGGATGATTCTGTAACGGATGTCACCGGGCCTTCCTGTTCGGATGATTGTTGTCACTCGGGCCTTTGGGTCTAGATCGGCTATCTTCTTGTCATGCATTTGATAATACTGAAAGAAGGTCGAAACCTCGCCACATTTACGCTCGTTGACATGGTCTTGAGCAGCTTTTTCTTCGTCTTCGGGGTCTTGAGCGAGGACTTGATCTCTCCAAATGGTCTGACAGAGGTCTAGGGTTTGGCTAACAGGGTTATCGGGGTGACTATCGAGAAACGCAGCCGACCCCTTCTGTGACGAGGCCAGAATGATTTCGTTGTCGAAGGCCATGATCGTCATAACCCCGGGAAGGCGCTGAGGTCTCCCGGTATTTGGATCCCTTATAGGTTTGTATTGCATGATGTCTTCGGCCATTTCGTCGATGGCGTCAGCTACAATTTGCTTGAGCTGACCTGAGGTAATCGAGGAGACTGGTTCATTGAAGACGAGATAGGAAGAAAAGACCCATTTGTGTGAGCCTTCGTTTCTGACGTTCTTGGTCCGCCCCCCATTTGTTGCCAGAGCATAGTCGAGCCGGACTTTCAGATCACCCTTTGGTTGACGATTTCTGGAAAAGTCGGCTGCTTCGAGAAAGTGGCTAAAGAAGGTAAGGAACAGTACAAGAAGTACCAGAGGGTGGGAAAAGGCCAAGCCGGTCATTGTGAAAACGAAAGTGAAGCAAGCTTGGTGATACGGGAAAAGAGTATGGTATGAAAGGCAAGTACTAACCAGAGTGGTCAAGAGATACTAAGGGACAGCAATATAAGCAATCATGATAGCAATGGGTTTCACCGGGGGAAATTCGTTAGGATGATCCTGAAAGAGTGCATCCAACATGGATCTGGAATGTTGGTTCAACTCCCGAGCACGAAAGGCCCAACGCTGTAGGTGAAACAGGCCCTAGTCAAATGCACAGCCATCAGTATCCTTGTGGGCTGTTGGGCACGGGCTTCGGGGAAATGCAATATATTTGACTCGGTCCCAAGTGGACCGCGTTACAGGTTAAATATGGGACGTGTCTGGCGATCTATTTGGTTGACGAACCAATCACCTGTTGCGAAGAACCGCCCGGAAGTTCCGTGTAGGGGCCACCAGGCATCGACCAACAACCAACTACCAACAACCAACAACCAACAGCCCATAACCAACAACCAACAAGCGGAGTCAACGACCAACAATAAGCGGCAGCATGACGATGAAACAGGGCTGTGGGCTGGCGATGCGCATGAACTGATCCTTTGTCTGATTTAGACATTCTTGTCACATGAGTGGGTAGGAGCACTGCCCTGGTGTTCTAAGCCCTTACCAAGCTCGGGGAAATAGATCAACGGTTGAAGGGGGCTCAAGTTACAATTCCTTGCATTTTCTCGTATTCCCCTATTCCCTCTACCAACAGAACGTAGCACCAACAACACCCTCACCAACACAGCTCCAGTATCGTACAGCATCTATTGGTTATCCATAAATAATTTGATGCAGGAACATCGTTTTATGCGTCACTGGGTCCGAATTAGGCCCGTCAACTCCCGGGGCCCAACATGGTTCGCGGGTTACCTGTTCGAGTTCTATTCTCCTATAGAGCGTTCGGCACAATACACCTTGGATGCAGCCAGGTTATTAAAGTGCCTCGGAAAATCATCCATCTACCATGTTGAGTTGACTATCCTTCATTCCATTCTATTTACAGTGCATTTGGCTCATGATGGAACTCAGTACGCTTTGTCATTACCTGGCCTTGTTTGCCGCTTCTGGCACAGCAGTCGCCCGCCCGGCGTTGGGAGAAGTCGGATCAATACCCATGTCAAGTTTGTTCTCAAGGGCTACAGATGAGGACTTTTACTTTGATGACCTCTCTTCGATCAAGAAGATTGCAGCCATTGGGGACTCGTATTCGGCCGGAATAGGGGCTGGTGACAGACTAAACGGCCCAGGTGGTGAGTAGCTTCTTGTCTTGGAATGACCAATGATGCTAATGCCTGATCAAGATTCCAAATGCGCCCGATACGATCATTCTTACCCATATCTTGTCAACGGAGACGAACGGCTTGGTGATCCAACCAAGAGGAAATTCCAGTTCGAGTCGTGTTCAGGGGCAGTAGTTCAGGACGTGATTGATGACCAGATCCCTGCGCTCGACTCGGGCCAGGAAGTTATTCTTGTCTCTGCCGGTTTGTTCCCCGCGAAATTCATTAATGGCATTCTAGCTCATCTGTTCTACCTAGGTGGCAACGATGCGGAGCTTGTCAACATCCTCAACCAATGCGTTTTCCAATGGCTAGCCTTTAGCGATTTCCAGTGGTTCATCGGGAAGATTGCAAGCTGGAAGGGCGACCGGTGGGCTGTCGGATGGGACTGGAACAAATATTCTCGTGGATGCGAAGGACAGCTCAAGGTGTCAGAGAACATCATCCGCAGTGACGAGTTCGGGAAGAGGCTCGATACTATGATCGAGGCTGCCAAGAAGAAGTTGTCCCCAGAGTAAGCGAAACTTTAGCAATTCCCTCCATATCATTGACCAGCACTAATCTTTCTGTTCCTCAGTGGTATGATATACTACACCGGGTATGGTTCCATCTCCTCTCGTGGGCTAGTGGCTGACGAAATCCAACAGTTACGCCAAGTTCTTCGGGACCGACTACGACACGGCATGCAACAAAGTGAGCTGGACGGTGTGGATCTTTGTACGTTGTAATCTTTGGTATGCTGCCATGCTCGGACTGACTGTTCAATGCAGAAAGCCTACAGCCGATTGCAAGATGTCATCACTTTGAAAGCGAGCAATCGGCGCTGGATGAATTTTCTCGTTGAGCTCATGAACAAACAGTTGGTAAGTCTAGCCTCTCGCTTCTTTTTCATGTGGCCTTCTTCTAAACAACTTTCCCAGGAGGCGGCTATTGCACGGGCGGGTGACAAGGTCAAGTTTGTTGATTATGATGACCTTGTCGGAACCTTCAATGGGCGCTTCTGTGAGCCCGGCGTCGATGAATCAACCGTGGATAGCAATACGAGGTAAACATCAGTTTGTTATACAACAAGAAGTAAACATGCTAAGCATGACAGGCCAGAATTGATGTTCTACGAGCTCAACTCCCTGGATCCATGGGGCAAGTATCCTTGGAAACGAGGAACAGGCAGCTACCACAACGGAACCTTCGCCGCTGAGATGAATATACTTTCTCAAGCGATGCAGTATGTTGATGACAGTGCCGAGTTCAGACACGATCGTCTCATAGATGACGACGGGTCTTCATCGCAAGAAATTGAGACAGTCTCAACTCTAGATGACGACGAAGACAGTGTATCCAACTCGCTACCTGACGGGTAAGACTCCGAAACCCAGGGGTGAAGCTAAGTACTGACCGCTAGGCGTGCAGGTACGGGCGCGTCTTTCACCCGCAGATCCTGCTGCATAAGCTCATCGCGAACCTTGTCCTTTTTCACATGTCGAATCACCGAGCGAAAGAGGACGGACAAGATACTGTGCCTATGGAGGATGAAAGTTCTGGCTCTTGCTCCATTGATCTGCCCGATGGAGACGTCGTTTTGAAGTACAAGCAAACCGAAGCTGGGGAGGCTGTGAAGAAAGGCACAAAGCTGCGGATTCTTCCAGTGGGCGATTCCATCACCGTCGGGTACTTGAGCGACAGGAATGGCGGCGACGGCAATGGCTACCGGGGCCAGCTCAAGAAGGATCTGTCTGGTAGGAGCACAAATCAGCCTGACAGTGTATGTTGTATACTGACATCAGAACCAGGTGATGAAGTTATCTTCGCGGGTACAGAGTCATCAGGCTCAATGAGTGATGGTTACTACGTAAGTCATCTCTGTGAAGCACCACAACACTGCTAACCGAGAAACAACAGGCAGCTTGGTCTGGAAAGACCATTCAGTACATCTCTGATCACGTTGGTCCTTCATTGAAGCAACGGCCAAATATCATCCTCTTGGCAGCGGGGACGAACGACATGAACCCTAACCGCGATATCTCCAAAGAAGGGAACGACCCCAAGGGAGCTGCTGATCGACTGGGCAAGTTGGTCGACAAGATGATCAAGGAGTGTCCGGACGCCACCATCCTAGTTGCGATGATCATCAACACCTGTGACGAGAAACAGAGTCCGGCAACAAAAGAGTTCCAGAAACTCATTCCCGACGTTGTCAAGTCACGGAGGGAAGATGGGCACCAGGTCCTCGCAGTCGACTTCACCACCTTCAAGACGAGCGATCTACAGGACTGCATTCATCCCACGAATTCGGGGTACAAGCTCATGGGTGACTATTGGTACAGCTTCATCCACCAGATCCCCACCAGCTGGATAAAAAAGCCCGTCGGGTCCGACCCCAACAGCGGTGGAAGCGGCAACAATGGTGGCATTGACAAGAACATCCCCGTTCCCGACTGGGGAAAGAGTCCGATCCAAGTTACTTCAAAGGAAACCGTGGCTGATGCAGCCGAGTCGGCCAAAGGGGGGAAGAGTTGGACTGCCTGCAACAAGAATCCCATCTGGAAGGGTGCGGGAAAGATTGCTCAAGGAAACGTGGGCCATAACGGTGACTGGAAGTACCACAAGAATTGGGTTGCCGAGGGAGAGGTTGCCGAGGGACTTGGGTGGGATACTCGCTATATCCGTCTCCACGACATGAACGGCGACGGAAAGGCCGGTGAGTTGAACATCGAGAGGTCCTATTTTGTCTTCGGCTGTGCTAACCAAATTGATAAGACTACGTTTGGATCCATCCAAAGACCGGAGAGATCAGATGTTGGCTCAACAACTTGCCCAAGCCATGGTCTCCAGCAGGCAACAACAACAGCATTATTGGCAGTGGCGTGGGCCCAGCAAACACCATCTTCCTTGCAGTAAGAGCTCTATAACACTTCTTAGCCAGACCGAACTAACACGTGTACAGGATATGAACGGAGACGGTGTAAGTATCGACCTGGTCTATTCAGGTCATGGCTAACCCTCAGTCAGATGGATGATTATCTTGTCGTTGATCCAGATAACGGCTCAGTTCGGGTCTGGTGGAACTATGGCCCCGACGAAAACTGGGTCAATGGCTGGAGGTTTGTGCCTGGGGGCCAGATCGCTTCAGGCGTTCCACATGCCAATCTTGAGACTTTACGATTCCCCGACGTCAATGGCGACGGAAGGGCTGACTATGTGTACGTTGGTGAAGGAGGATCCTTGAAACACCATATGAACACTGGCTCGGCTGGAGGACAAGATGTACTCTTCCATGCCATGGGTGGTATTGCAACGGGCGCCGTGAGGAACTTGTCTAACCTGGTATTCGCTGATGTGAGTTTTCCCTTGCGCAATGACCATACACAGTAAGAACTGACTTGCCCTTTAGATGAACGGTGATGGGCGAGATGGTAAGAACCTCGTGGGGTATCATGCTATGTGTAATTGACGGACGATAGACTACCTGATCTGGGACGACGATGGTGGCCTCACTGGCTTTCTCAACCAGCCAACGAACAGAGAAGGTGTGCCTCTTTTTATCAACCAAGGTGACCCCAAGACTATCGCAGATGGCATCAAGAAGGACCCGAGCACCATCAGACTGGCTGATATGAACGGAGATGGCAAGGACGACTATGTCTATGTCGGCAAGAATGGCGCCCTGTCTGTGTGGTACAATCGGGGAACAACAGACGACTCCATGACGATTGATGGTCTACGCTTTGCAGACATTGACGGCGACGGGGTGAGTGTTCACTTTTTTAAACTTATGTGGGCATCTTTCTAATGTTGAATATCAGATTGATGACTACATCTGGCTAGACCCCAAGTCGGGCGCTCCAACTGTCTAGTAAGTTGACCGGCTGCCAACAACTTCAGTACTCTGTCTGACCCTGGTGCGCAGTCTCAATGCAGGAGTGAACGATAGGGACTCCCTGGGTTGGGCGTGGAAGCCACTGAATGGTGGGAAGGCCATTGCTGCCGGTGCGGCGCCGGCTCGCCAAGTTGTTTTTGGTGATATCAATGGGTAATTCCATTCGCCTTGCTGTATGTTGGAGTGTCAGCTAACTTACGTGATGCAAGGGATGGGCTTGATGACTACCTGGACCTGGACGACAAAACCGGCTTGCTCAAGGCCTACTTGAACGTGGGTGAAGACAGGGGCTCCGAGTTTGGCTGGAAGTTCAGGTCTATCGGCACCATAGCCTCTGGCCTTGGTCCCGGGAAGAGGGTTAGAATTGCCGATATTGATGGCGACGGGGCAAGATACCGACCCTCCGATCACGCTATAAACCAGCATGCTAACTGCTCTTCAGCGAGATGATTACATCTACCTCAAAGACAACGGCGGTACCACCATTTACCGAAACGTCTACCACCCTGAACACACAGGCGACAGGTACAAGCCGCTTCCAGAGGCAGATGCCTCCGGCATTAACCAGTCGCCCGATGAGATTGACTTTATCGATCTTAACGGTGATGGTAAGGCTGACTACGTCTGGACCCGCAAACTCGACGGTCGTGTCAAGGTCTGGTACAACGACTATCCCAACAAACCTACCTGGCGGGAAGCCGGTGAGATTGCCGGTGGAGTCGGAACCTCTGGAGCCAATGTTCGGTACGGGACACTTTCATCGACTGGTCGTGCCGACTACATCCCTGTCGATCGCAAAACTGGTGCTATTGCCGCGTGGCTGAACGGCTGCAATGACTTTGATGCCTCAGAGAAGAAGCACAAGATCACTATTTTCCAGAGGAATGTGCATGGAAACAAGAGGATGTGGGGTATCACCGAGTACCCTTTGGAGGGGAAGCAACCGAAAGACCATTGCGACTTAACAGGCAAGTATTCTCGAAGCTCGCAGATCAGTCCCAATGATCCCGACGACGCCGAGTACCCGACTTTGGTTACGAACAATGACAAGATATACGGCAAAGAATGTTACTACATTGGCTCGCCTTATTCAGTGGGTCAGCTGTATTGTGACGGGGTCAGTGGGATTGTGTGCTACAAAGATCCAGACCATTGGAAGAGTAAGGGTTGCGGTGGGTGGTCATATCGGATCTCCCTATCCTGTAAATGGTAGTTTGTTTCCTCAACGTCTGCGGTCTCTATTAAGTATTCATAGTTTCTTACGGGTCTCCTGACATATGTGATTGACGATGTCTCTCATTGCTTGAACATCTTGCGCTTCCTGCCCCCATCGACCCAGAATTTGAATTGCCAATTCCACGATACCTTGCCATTCGGGAGGCGGCTGTACACGATGTGAATGAAGAGCAGCTGCAAGAATCAAGCATGCAGCAGTAAAGATGTTGCGGCAAACGAACCAGATACCACCATGCCTTCCGGAGAAAGAGCATCGTTGAATGGTCGTGACGCAAATCTGTATCTCTTTCGCTGCCAAAGAAAGAGCCTCTGATGAAACACTCTGGTCCTCGGGAGCGTGCAGTACATAGTAGAGGATTGGTCGTAGAGTGTATTCGCGCCATAGGGATGCTCGTGCTTGTAACCCTTGGGCAAGCTCATCATCCGGGAAAACGCTCTCCTCGAATTGGACGAGAGCCGGAATTTGGCGATGCCTAAGACGGGGGGCCGGTCAGCGACAATACCGATGATTTAGTGGTGGATATTACTTACCACGATGACACTTGGCCATCACATTCGCAGTACTGGCGGATCAAGTAAGCAGGGTTCTCCATCCAGTACTCCGGACCTTGGCCATAGAGTAAATTCAAAGTCTCGTCTACCGTCCGCCGAACGGAGATCTCGGCAAGGTAGTAATACCAACCTTGTTCGTTGATTCGCCTCTGTTTATCGATGGAGCTGAGAAGCGAGCCATCTGTGTTCGGTGAAACTTCATCGAAGAGGTTATCAGGTGGCGAAGGGAAAGCATCAGGATAGGAGAAATTTTCCAAACTCCCCGGTGTTTCGCCCAGTTCGAATACTAGTTCACTGAGAAAGTGTGAGTGCAGCCCAGAACACAAGTCAAAGCACGAACCTTTCAGCCCGGAGGCAGGACCAGAAAAGCCGTTGTTCCAAGTGGTGATTTTCGGGACTCAAGTCATTGAATGGCGCCAAGGGCCTTTCGCCCCTTTGTAACAATCGAGTGACAAGGCGGCTACAGGCTTGTTGGATGTGGTGCCATGCCCTTAATGGGCGCAAGGCTGTCTTTTCAAACATCCCAGCAAGGAAGAAGCATTGGATATCCTGGATCGAGTTGCCCAGTAGTCCAAGCCGTTTCTGCGCGGCCACGTAGTAGGCCTCAGCCTCATCTTGGTCTTCTGCCTCTGTTAGGGCTCGTAGTTGGTCCTCATCGAATGGGCGTAGCTGCTCCCTTGGTTTAATCCAAGGTGTGGCGCATGAGCCCAGAGCACAGGCTAACAGCTATCCATTTTATCAGTCAATGGACCATGCGGTACGGGTGGCTAAATCGCTCCTGACTACTCACCACCAGGCAGGCCGAAGAGTCCCAATCAAGGCCGTGTCCGGTTGCCCGGCGGGCGTAGCATAATAATTCTTGATCATCAAGAATTGGGTTACGAGGATGTGCTGTGACCAAGAACTTCTCGCAGAGAGGGACCAATGCATGCTCATTGATGCCCCTCCCATCTTTTGTTCCTTGGATCTTCCGAACCTCTCTGTACCCCGGGCTGAACAGAAAAGAGTCAATATTTGTGGCGGATTGTGGGATTACGCTGGCCAGACAAGGCCACTTGAGGAGGCCCTCGCATCGCAATGCTGCATATGGAAATCGGCGGCCTTTTGACGAATTATTGTTGGCGATGTGGGAGAACCTTGCCCAAGGATTCGGAGTCGTGGTTGGGAAAATATGTTCTGTTGTAGGAGGTTCCCGCCCTTCCGCTACTATGGACGAAGAGGTGCCATGATTCTTGCGGGTGTCCCTGAGTAATATCTCCTTGATCTCTTCCAAGCGAGCAATGACTTCTCCATTCGAAATCTCGTTTTGCACTTGCAGAGGTATTGTCTCAGCAGTCTGCTGGACATCTTTGTAAATACACGTGGCATTGTTGCGAATACAAAAACCGCACCGCGGGCGAGCGCTATCGCACTTTGTCTTTCTCACCCGGCAGAATTGACATGCCTCGGCGGCGCGTTTACGCTGAGCAAAGTCCGTCGTGTTGAGGCGTCTTCGCTTTGAGTGGACCTCAGCGTGGCCCCGGTCTTGATTGACGGCAGGGCGATGAACTGGGGGATTCCGAGCCCCGAGAGGCGAAAGAGACACAGGCGGTGAATCCTCTTGCCGAGGGGAAGTGGTGGATGATTCTGACATGACCGCTACATGCTATGATGCTAGACGGAAGCACGGGTAGGCGGCAAGACGGAAGAGTAGCTTTTCATAAAAGCGGAGGTTGAAGGGTGTTGTAATGTTCGCCATTTTATTAGTTCGTGACGTGCTCAGGAACCGGGGGAGTGCGGGGTACAAGCTTTCCGGGACTTTAGCTTGTTCCCCGGTAAGACATACGGCGTTAGGCTCAGGACCAGTATTGAGTCAATAAACTACCGGGTTTTAGTCCCCTGCCATCAGTTGATGCATCGATGAGTGGGAAAGAGGCCGCCCGGCTTGACAGGGGATAGACCGAGGTGACTAGAACTGGGACTGGGAAGTAGGAATGAGATATCTTCAACAGCGGATTACGGCCATAACGTCTACGTCGAGTGCGGCGCTTCAAATTTAAAGCAGGTTCAATGCCTTCTGCTAATAGCCATATGCAGTACAGGTACACTTGATGTATTTCAAGCTACTGTCTATGGACGATGGCCCAACATAGGAGTGGGTATCATCCCAGTCTCTGAATAATACTGCTCCCAGTGAAATATCATTTCCTCCAGGATATCTGGCTGCTCAGCAGCGAGATCTGACAGCTCAGATGGATCCTTCTCAACGTCATATAGCTCCCACTCATCCTTTCCACGCGGTGCGCTAATCCAAACCGCTTTCCAGTTGCTTTTTCTGATTGCCTTGTGATTTAGGAACTCCCACCCGTGAATGTCAACCTCTTTATCATACACTCCAACTCTTGCGTCGTTGCTAGATGACAAGTGATTGACCCAAGATTTGCCTCGGGGCAGCACCACCTCGCGTCCACGAAAGGTTTTGCCTGGATGAGGCACTGATGCAAGCTCCAGAATTGTCGGGAGGATGTCCATGACGCTCGTGAAGGAGTCCGTGATAGCACCAGGCTTTGTGGGCCATTGAGGGTAGGATACTATGCATGGGCAACGGATGCCACCCTCGAGAACCCAGGACTTCATACCTCTACTGGGTGCCGTGGATGCGCAGGCCCAGCGGGGTCCTTTCTGAATCAGATTGTGATGCACAAGTAGCATTGTAACTGTCAGAAAACTCACCATACCAGACGAAGGAATCTGAACGACCAATATTTTCGAGACTGTTATTGTAGTATTTGTCGAATATGTAGGCCATCGTTTTGGTACCGCCCATGATCTGCAGTAACCATGTCAGAGTAAAGTCCATAGCAAAACCGAAGATTGAAGCATATACTGACCGGCGCTGCCTCTATCGAAGCTCCTTCTGCTCCGTTGTCCGACATAAACAGGACAAACGTGCTGTCCAGCTCGCCGGTTTTCTCCAGATGCCCCAACACCCGCCCTACGTTATCGTCCACCATTTCTACCATGGCAGCATACACCTCCATCGCCCGGGCTGACCTAGCTTTGGCTTCTGCTGTCATAGAGCTCCATTCATAACCCTGTACGCCTACGGGGTCTGGTATTTGGGCAGTCTGGCTCACAAGGCCGAGTTCCATAAGACGACGTAGACGGGATGCAGCTAGGTGATCTGGACCTTGGTCGTATTTGCCGTCTGTGTTGCATTAACGGAGTGTCTATTTGACAGGGAGAAGAATACGTACGGTACTTGTCGACAACATGCTTAGGCGCCTGGAGTGGCCAGTGTGGCGCTGTGAAAGCCAGGGTTGCGAAAAACGGCTTCTGTTTCTCCTCTTCCGTCCTGAGTTTGAACTTGTCAAGCATCTTGTCCGTGAAGGTGGTCGTGGAGTAAAAGGCCTCCGGGAGATTCTCATGGTCGAAAATTGCCCCATCTTCCATCCAGTGTCCTTTGCTCGTGAGGGCAGGGAAATAGACATCGTCTTGAAGCTGAGGCTCGAAGCCAAAGTGATTGCCGGCGCCGGGGAGAAACGTGAAATCCTTGGTGAACCCTCGCGAGGAGGGGGAGAACTCTTTGGTCAGCCCGAGGTGCCTATGAAAAACGGGATATCAGAATTGCGATTGATCATGTTGGGAACCAAACGATGACTTACCATTTACCAGAAAATATTGTGTGATAGCCACCATCCTGCAGCACCTCAGGGAGAGCAGCCACTCTCCAGTTGAGGTATCCTTCATACCCTGGCTTGTCCTTGAAGTACTCTTTGAACGGTATCATATACTCTACCATTTCTCCAAGCCCGGCGATATGATTGTCGGTACCAGAAAAAAGCATGGAACGCGTTGGTGAGCAGGCAGCTGCGGTATGGAAGTTGGTCATTCGAACGCCGCCCTGTGCCAGCTTGTCGAGGTTGGGAGTGTTAATCTCGGAGCCATAGCAGCCAAGATCAGAGAAGCCTAGATCATCGGCGACGATTACGAGAAAGTTTGGTCGCTTCAACATCATGGACTGTTGATGCTTGAGTCCGAAGAAGGTAGTTAATACTGTCT
This sequence comes from Fusarium liriodendri, assembly GCA_023509735.1. Taxonomy (NCBI): domain Eukaryota; kingdom Fungi; phylum Ascomycota; class Sordariomycetes; order Hypocreales; family Nectriaceae; genus Fusarium; species Fusarium liriodendri. Next base: position 4,873 of record JALLKD010000297.1, on the reverse strand, counting down.
TGCCTGGGCTGGACAATAGGGAGATGCTTCGTCTTGTCCTTCGTTGATGACGAAATTGAGACAAAACATGCCCTCATCCTTGTAGGAGAAAAGACGGACGGCCATATTAATAATTCTCAAAAAGAGAAACGAGATTAGACAGGTCAGTAGTTTAGAGGAGCCAAATGAGCCATCAACTGACGTCGACACGGAAAGACGGGTAAGCGGGAGTGTCTTAATGAGTTCCAATTCCGTAAGCGAGCATGAAGAGGGGTCCTCAACGGAACGGCGGGCGGGTAGACGGGGGGTGATGCGCCAACAGCTCGTCATGTGCCCTCAACCCCAGACGCCAAGAGGCGCTAGCAAGATTTCGAGAGATCAGGACAACTCCAAGCGATGCTGGGTCGGTGTATCTTTGAGACGATGTGGGCCTGGACTTTGCAAACTTCGCTGCATCTCATGCGGTCGGTATGAAGAGGCCGATTGCACCATTCAGGCAGTGAATGAAGAGCTGAGTTGAAGACCTCTATATAAACAATATCGCATTCCCAAGCTTTTGATGCATCATCTCAACCCATTCTCAGGCCCTCCTCCAATACGGCACATTGATCAAAATTCCGGTCTGCACCATGACACCTCAGAAACATGGCCTCGACTTGCGCGGCACCTTCAACGTCCGCCTGACGTTGACGGTGTTGTTGATTGCCTTCTCTCAGTTCAACTTTGGGTTCGAGATGTCCGTCTTCTCCGGAACCCAGGCCATGAACTACTTTGAGAAGCAATTTGGTACATGGAGCCTGACAGCTAAGAAGCACATCCTGGACCCTCAGTGGTTGTCTCTGTTCAATTCACTCCCGTACATTAGCTTTATGATTGGTATATCCCCTCTCGAGTCTCGTCGAATACTCCATGTCCATATACCATCATTCCGCTAACAACGACGCAGGTCTCCTCGTGGGTAGCTACGTCAGCAACCGCTGGGGCAGGCGTATGTGCGTCTTTACCATGAGCATTTGGGCCATCTTCGCAGCTGCCATTGTCATCACTGCAAAGAATCGTGACCATCTCTTGGCTGGTCGCGTTCTTAATTGTCCGTACACCAGCTCTTGTCACTCGCTTGGGAGCAGACAAGCTAATGGAGCCCATAGACGTCTACATCGGCATGGAACTTGCCGTGGTTCCCATCTACCAGTCCGAAATCGTGCCTGCGAGATCCAGAGGCTTCGTTGTATCCACTTACCAGACCAGTGTCATTGTAAGTCTTTTCCCCGCGATCTGGCCAAGACCCTCCAAAGAAAGGGGCCACTTGAGGTGGGTACTGATCGGAGGTGTAGCTTGGCGGCCTTATTGTGAGCATTATTACTCGTGGAACTAGCGATATCCAAAGCAATGCGTCGTGGCAGATCCCGTACGGCCTCTTTTTCTTCGTCCCAAGCATCGTCGCCAGTGCTAGCTGGTTTGTCCCAGAGGTGAGCCCCTCCGTACTCTGCACCTTTTGTCCTAGGTAAGGCTAACAATATGTTAACTCTCAGTCTCCTCGTTGGCTCGCCGGCAAAGCTCGTCATGAGGAAGGCCTCGCAGCACTTCGAAAGCTCAGGGAGGGTAAGATGACCGAAGACGAGATCATGTCAGAGTATGGCCTCTTGGAAACCGCTTCCTCCCGCTACCAAGAGAAAGGAACGTTCAAGGAACTGTTCTGGAAGGCCAATATTCGCCAAACATTTATTGTCATCGGCATCAACTTCTTCCTGCAGACGACTGGCTACACCTTCCACTTAGTGTATGGTTCTGTCTACATCAAGTCCCTGGGCACGATCAACCCTTTCAACATCAACTTGATCAAGTCCTTTGTCGCTCTTGTTGTTGCCATCGCGACCATGTGGGGCTGCGATATTGTTGGACGACGGTCAGTAACTCTCGATGCATGATCAACATATTGGCTAATCCACAGCACTAGACGCCTTCTGATGATCGGAGGCTCGATTCAGGCCGTAGCCTTGATGGCGATGGGCATCATTGGAACTGTTGTTCCGGCATCAAACGCAAAGAACTCAGCCATTGTGGCCATGATGATTGTCTTTGTTGTCGGCTGGACGTGTGGATGGTCGCCAAACTCACATATTCTGAGCGCAGAGATCCCAAATCAGAGGCTGCGAGACATGTCTTACAGGGCCGGTTCTGTGATCAATGTAATCATGCAGTAAGTCTTACACTAGGCGCTTCATGAGTCTTTGAGCGGGTTGCTGATATTGCCGTGTTACTTCAGGTTCGTCACCGCATTCACACTTCCGTATCTTCTCTTCCCGCCCTACGCAAACCTACAGTCAAAGGTCGGCTTCATCTATGGCTCTTTCGCCGTACTTGCCGTGCTATTCACCTACTTCTGCATCCCGGAGCTTCAAGGGCGTACACTGGAAGAAATTGAGCAATTGTTCGCGATGAACATCCCCATCAGACAGTTCAAGAAGACAAAGGCGCTTTCCGGGGCGAGGGTTGTAGAGGATATTGAGGCTGATGTCAAGGATGATAAGTCAATTGCCTGATTCAACTATCAAGTCTCTCTTAAATAGGTAGTCTTACTAAAATTAATTACCTATCATGGACTAGTTATTTATACAAAGAAGTTGTAAATAATACAAGAAGGAAGTTGTACAGCGTCCTGAATCGCCTCAGCACTAATCCTATCCTCTCAACCCCCGGGTCCCTGCCCTAACCCTCAAAGCACCTAGGTAGCCTTGGTCACCACGCCAGATTTGAGAACAACATCCTTCACGATAACCTGGCCACCGTTGATGTCGGTAACACGGACATAGGCCGTGTCACCAGGGAGAGTCTTGTCGTCAAGAATGTACATGTTGGGATCATGGAGGGTGCAAACCTGCCAGGTCTTGCCGCTGTCGCTGCTGACCTCAACCTTCTTGGTGCGGAGAAGAGCATTCTCAATTGTAGCAGCGAACCAGTACTTGGAGGCTCCTTTGTGCATGTGAACTTGAAGAGATGACGACTCGGGGAGAGGGCATTTAATCCATTCCCATTCAATGCCGTCAACTCCACCTCCTGAGTAACCCTTGGTGAGCTTCGACCAGGTCGACGGGGTCATATCAAGATGAGTGGCATTTCCGCCAGTTCTATTGGTTACCTAGGAAAGAGTTAGTGTGTATACTCACACAAGGGCCGAAATCCCAAGCAGAGGGCCGGCTCTCACCATGATCTTCAAAGTGACACCCTTGTAAGTGACGGAAATACAACCGCCGCAGTTGGCACCGTCTGCCCAGATATCATCCGAGACGCAAGTAGTACCATCCAGGCCCGAGGGCAAATCGTAGTCGACAAAGCTGCAGGCGCCGCTTTGCCAGCAGTCTTCCTCGGTTCAGCCATCAGACAGGCCGTAACGAGTTCCCAAACCCGTGAAGACTTCAGAGCTAGAGGCGCCCTCAGAGGCAGGGGCCAAAGAAGCAGTGGCTGAAGAAGCAGTGGAGGCTGCAGGCTTCACAACTGCCTTGACAACAGACGTACTAGTGGCCATGGGCTTGGCGATGGTGGAAAGAGTCGAATGGAGAGTTTTAGTGACAGGATCGGCATGGGAAACAGCAGTGTGTGGCTTCTGATGCCTGCAAGCAGAAGCATCAACGACATCGGACACGGACGCCAGCGCCGTGACGAGGGAGGGCAACAGCTTGTTGAATTGCATTTCGAATAAGACGGAAAGTAAAGAGCGAATTAACGAAGGGAATCAAGCAAAATTCAATTGCGATGCAGGAAAGAACTTGAGAAGCAAAGCAATGCAGGCAATTCAGACAGACTTTTATTATACATTTGTAGCACTCAGTATCATCACATCACGCCGCGTGTCTAACATGGATAACTCGGAATCGAGTGAGCAGACTCGTAATCGACTAGAATTGACTTTAATTACTGCAGGTTTCACGGCTTGGACGGCACGTATGTTGTTTAATTAACGTGTTGAGATCATCTGCACATGAAGAGTGGTTCTAGTTTTATAGCGGCCTCCAAAAGCTAACCATATCACAGAACTACTAGCTGCCTCGCCAGTTTAGTGGCATTCTACCCTGTCAAGCCAGACCAAGGTGATTGCCGAACAGCCGATCCAGAGCGGGCATCAGTTGGAAAGCTGACGCCGTGTCTGTAGGTGGGCTGAAACGACTACGCAGTAAACGAGGGTCTGAAACAGCTCAAGGATCTCAGGCCCCACAGGGCTCTTTGCCAAACGATCCAAGTGAGGAGAAAGTAGCGAAGAAGAGAAAGCACTGATAACGCCACAACGCAGTAGGACGTCTCGAGTAGATTGATTCCGCTTGTCATCTCTAAACGCGAGCAAGGATTCAAGCGTTCAGTTACTAGGCACGAGGCAGTCTTTCACTGTGTCCCCTGAACCCATAGAAGTTCAAGAGGTGCGCGAGAGCAGATGAGTGTCGGATACACCGATCAGTATCTAAGTAACCAAGGAAAACCAAACCATGCGATATGGCACATTACCTCTCTAGTGAAGAACTTGTAAAGATTTGCTCCTTGTGAACTTGCTGACGCTTAAAAAAAAACATCCTTGAAGTGTTTCTCGTTAAGAGCAAAATAACGAAGAACGAAATACGACGTTATCGGCTTTGACTGGTCCAATTGTGGGGAAAGAATACGCCAAGGACGTTTATAAACGAAAGCCAGGGGTACAAATTCGGCGACGACGGCCCCATGTTCTGTTTCCAGAAGCTCGGGACTCAATTTAGGCAGATGACCCCCTGCCAGGTCGTAGAAATGAAACGTGAGGCTCGGCTGCATTCTTCCTCCAATGGGACCAGGACCAATTCCAGAGGAACACCAAAGAAACAACGGACCGTGCTCCTCCGGATGATACACTGGTGATGCCAAAAAAAACCAT
>JALLKD010000296.1:0-14782 GCA_023509735.1 Fusarium liriodendri | reverse complement strand
GCCCAACCCCGCGCATTATGTCGGCGTTTTCACCTGTCCTTGTCAGAGAGTTGACCATGCCTAGCATAGAGAAACTTACGGAGGATTGGCGGTCTGACCGCCCCTAGGTCGAATGAATCGGAGAGGTCATCTATGTGGTTACGGAGGTTGAACAAGATTCGGTGGGACGCCAATGACGGTAGCTTGGATTGTGAAAAAGAGGTTCGAAACTCCCGTTCCAGTCGAAGGGATAGCATCTCAAAGAAGTGATTCTTCTCGTTTCTTGTGTACTCTTGAAAGGTAACACTCGAGGTGTTAATCGTACTCTCAGTCTCAGAGTCGTCCTTTTCGATTGGGCGCAACCGTTGAAGTCTTTTTGCAGCTCGGTTGCACCGCGTTACCACGCCAGGGTCAAGGGTATTGCCACATAATCGATGCAAGACACATACAGGATAGGCGGTGATCAAGGCAAGGCAGTTGCTGTAACACATTAGAACTAGTAAGCCATCAAAATAGCACAGAAACTCACAAGACGTGGAGTTGCACTTTCGCTCGCTTTTTATCACCAGATTTGGCGCCTTTGAGAATCATGCCCGCTACTGTTGTTGATGCATGTGCAATTCCCTCCATCTTCTCTCGAGACGATCTTGAACTGGGAATGGTCAGTCGCGTTTTCCCCTGTACCTGGGGAAACCAACCTCGTGATGCCTTGGGTTAAAGCCCAGCCGCCACCGGCCGCTACCACGGCTTCAAGGAAGATGACGACGTTGGGACGAAATATCTGCTGTGGAGGAATGAATCTCGCTGCCGTCATCTCCTCAATTGTCGTTGCAGTAGGTCCACAGATGAAGGCTAGTCGATCGAGCAAGAGTCCGACAAATATACACCATCCGGTCATCAAGAGGAAGCATCGACACCACTTACTGAAGTTTGATGTATTACGAACATTGTAGTTGATGTGGCGGCATGACCATGGGTTGCTCATCTTCTTCTCGATGAGAATCTCCTCCCGCGGCCTGGGAACCCGGCGAAAAACGTGCTCCAAATATATCGTTGAATTTCCTATTAGGATGAGCCGTTGAATGCGTCGCCACTAGCTTCGCTTTTCACTTCGTGATCTGATACTCGGGTCCGCGGCTTCGAGATCTACCTCCTGGTCTGGTTCTCGGGATCGGCCAGTGGTCCCGTCTATTGAGGGAGGGGTAGGAGTCGCATCCTTCTCTGAGAAGATTCTTTCGAATGACTTGCGTATATCGGAAAGGGGACTGGATACGCTCGATGACGGTCTTGAGTTTCTGGTCGAGTTTCGGCCAGTGTATAATCGGAAGGCCATCAGGGAGGGGTGTCGGCTCGGTAAGACTGAGGAGGAGGCTACAGATGAGGTCAAAGTGAACGTTGTTAATCAAAAGATGGAACATGAATCTCTCCAAAATGAGAGCCTGACGGGATAATGGTGCTTGAGTGGTGATGCCTGGTGATGACGGATCCGAGTGCGCCATCAGCACTGACGAGATGGAAGAATGCACATGTTAAGTTGCCGAGTTGCTTCAAGTTCTCGGTGAGAGCATTCCATGTTAGGTAAGTGAAGTTAGACAAGGCACTTGCTGTTATTAAGAGACTCTACTTCATGAGGCAGGTAGCAAGAGGAGGTGGCAGTTGTTTCCTCCACTAGACCCATCACCCTCGCCTTCACTCAACACCCCCGCCTTCACTCCTCGCTCAATCTCCAATGTTGGGTATAACTTCAATTTTTATTCATCAATATCCCGGCTAAATTAAGCAAAAGTGACATCCTTGCCCGTCTTGGCACTCTCGAAAACGGCCTCAATCAACTGCAAAACATCCCTCGCATCAGTCGCACTGACCGGCACATCCTCCTCCCGCCCACTCTCAACAGCCTTGGCCAACTGCGCGTAAAAGGCCTTGTACGTGACAGGCTCCAAGATGGGAGCAGGCTGCTCCTTGGGGACACCGTCATCGCCCACTAGCACAAGCTTCAGGTGCTTAGGGTCATCCTTGCCAAAGTCGGCGTCGGTTGCCTTCTTGCCGGACTGGAGCTGCTCCTCTTGGGTGTCGAGGCCGAACTTGCGGAAGCTGCCCTTTGTGCCGCGGACCCAGAATCGGGGTTGGTCGGCTTCGGCGCTCATGACGCTGATGCGGATGTTGACTAGGAGGCCGTCCGGGTAGGTGAGTTCGGCAGAGACACCGTCAGGGTTCTCAAAATCGAACTTGCCGCTGCGCTGATTGAGGAGACGGCCGTGAACAGCCTGGGGCTTGCCAAACAGGTGGTAGGCCTGGTCGATGAGATGGGTACCAAGGTCAAAGAGGGCACTGCCGCCCTGGGCGATGGTGAGGTCGAGCTTCCAGTTGTTGGAGGGAGTAGGACGATATCGGTCAAAGTGAGTGTCGAACTGGACAATTCTGCCAAGGGTTCCCTCAGAGATGAGCTTCTTGACGGTGACAAAGTCATTGTCCCATCGTCGGTTCTGGTAGACGATAAGAAGCTTGCCATTCTTCTTGGCAATGTCAATAAGCTGATCAGCCTCGGCCGAGGTGGGCACGAAAGGCTTTTCAGTCAAGACATGCTTTCCAGACTCGAGAGCAGCCTTGGTGAGCTCAAAGTGGTTTCCAGGAGGTGTGCTGACGACAATCAGGTCGACAGCAGGATCGGCAAGCAGCTGCTTGTAGTCTGTGTAGTGCTTGATATCGGGGTAGTCATGCGGTGCCGAGTTGCCCTCCTTGGGAGATCGCTGCACAATACTGTACAGCTTGAGCTGAGGTGTTTGTGTGAGAAAGGGGATGTGAAAGGTTTTGGCAGAGGCGCTGTTGTTGTCAGTTGTCGTTCATGAGATGGCTTGGTGACCTTACCCGTATCCAATGATACCAACGTTGTAAGTCTTTCCGCTCATTTTTGCTACTTTTAAACCGAAACAGATTGCAATGCTGAAGACAAGATTTGAGTGCCAACGACGTGTCTATATACTCAAAACTTATCAGTCAACGCCTCAGAGCTGAGTAATTGTATCATTCACCATCCCCTCATGCCATCGTCGTCAATGCCCCTCCATGCGGTAATTCCGTCATGGGGCGGGGACTGACCCCACGGGCTTCTCGCCGTCCCTGGAGCCTCCGGGCGAATTGAGCGGGCTCCTCGACGCCACGATTGGCTACTGTGGTAGACCTAGGGTGGATTTGGCCGAGAAAAGGGACGACAGATGATAGTGAAGAAGGTCCAGGCGAAGGGTTTTAGTCATCTCACGAGATTATACAACGTTTGACCAAGTTTTCTTCATCTCAAGAGTATTGAATTGTTCAGGGTAGAATCTCATGATGGACATGGTCGGTTTACACAACGTGTTTCTCTCCGGAGCTATATCTGACCCATGTTCAGCAAGACGACAGGAATAGCTAGGGACGAATGAGACTAATGCAATTCCTCCAACTCAGCTTTGCACCATCGCAAAACGGCTGCTCCGTGACAGCTCGCCAAGACAGAGCCGGTGTGTGGGGCCGGCGGACTTCCATTCTGGGCAACTCTGTCCACAGTCACGGCAAGTCTATCCGGGTCCATACTCACTGCAGCCTCGACGGTGACCTCAGTATCAAGGGGAGGATGGTATTTGATCGATTGGGACAGTCTGGTTTATAGACGGCCGTGCCAAGGGCCGTCCCGGCCTTTTCGTCTTGCCGTCGCGGCTCGCGCCCGGTGTGGGTCCGGACTCCGAGTCAAAGTCCGGCCAGCGACGGAGCCGCGAGACGGCGCGAATCACGATGAAAACACCGGGAAAGATGATATAAATCATGAATGAAGGGGAGAATAATGATACGAGTTAATAGCAACAATTGCAAATACGCTATGTCGCTACGCAAGATGTCACCCAAGAGCATCCCCCAAATCACACTCTTCCGCGGCTTCGGAGAACCAGGAACATTTACATGGTCTCCCTTTGTCATCAAGCTCGAAACACGTCTACGCTTCGCCAAAATCCCATACAAAGTCGGCGGAGGTTCACCAAAGACTGGACCACGGGGAAAGATTCCCTACATCGAACTCGACACACAAGAACGTCTAGGCGACTCGACTTTCATCATCAAGCGCTTCATCGAGGATGGCATCGTGGAGGATCTAAACGCCAAGCTTTCGCCTGCGAAGAAGGCGACTGATCTTGCTTTTAGAGCTCTTGTTGAGGATAAGGTTTCGTTTTATGGAACGCGGGAGAGGTGGTGCGATAATTACTATACCATGAGGTCCAACGCTCTGGCTCCTATCCCGTGGCCTCTTCAGGTTCTTGTGGGTCTGCTTGTACATCGGAATGTCACCAAAGTGCTTTGGGGACAAGGTACAGGGCGTTTTACGGATGATGAAGTTGCGGTTCTGAGGGAGGAGGTTTGGGAGAGTATCGATGCTCTTATATCTGAGGCGAGAACGAGTGCGAGTCGGGATGGGCCGTTTTGGGCTCTTGGGGGTGAAGAGCCTACGGAAGTTGATGCGACGCTTTTTGCTTTCATTGCTTCGGCCTTGACGTGTGATGCGTGAGTCTTGCTGCTGATGTTGATGGGTTTTGCTAATTGATATTTAGTTCACCAACGAGTGGAAAGGTCGTGAGGCAGCATCCGGCTCTTCTTGAGTATGCCGGAAGGATACATGAAAAGTATTTTCCTGATTACAAGGGATGGGATTAGTTGAATTGGTGCTTGTTCTTCTTGGCTAGTATTGAACAATGGAGATTGCTGAGATTGCTTCAGAGTGGGCGTTTCTTTGGTCGAGACCATGTTGGGGGGATGCCTTCGAGCGTGTGTTCGGGTTGAGATATTGCGCCTCCCCCGTATTCAATCTTGTAAAGGAGAGTTTGTAACGGAGAGTCTGCCAAGACTGCGCTCGAAAATAGTACCAACGCCTCAACTGTTGCACCTGCGTCTTGTTCTCCCGATGACTTGCCAGCTTGTTTCGGGGCCAAGCATCACAAGCCATCAAGTTGGATCGACACCTACGCTTTCCATAGTTCGGTATTCTTTCAAAATCTTCACAAGATTGAATGAAAACTGCTTTGACATCTCGTGTTTCGGATTAATGTTAAAGGACTGAGTTTGAAGTCATCAACGAAAAAGGTGTGCCAACTTTCAGGCACAGCAAACATGCTTGGGGAAACGACCATCATCATATGCTCAGGAACAGCTGGTTACTACCTCGGCAAGTGAATCCTGCAGGAACCAGTCTAACCTTTCTCAATCTCCGTGTGCATGTAGATCCTGTGCAAAGACTTGCTTGTGATCAAGAGGGGTGTGCGAGAAGCAATGCATTTCAACGGCGTAGCTGACGTTGTATGCAGTTTACATCTCAGAGTAACATTAGAGATCCTTTCTTGATGTCATGAGAGCTGATTTCAGGTCTTTCAAGCGCTTAAGTCTGGTAGTGGTTCGATCTTGGTGTGTGTCCCGACATGTGCCGGCGTTGGATGCCCCTGGATGTGACGACGCACCTTGCCAAAAGAGAGCAAGATTTCACGAACTGGGTCTTTCTATTCTTGATGAGCTGATGGATTGGACTGGTCGGGCTCCTTGAAAATTTGCGCAGTTGCCTACGTATTCCTTCACACCCACTTCAAGTTTGTTCACTCCATCACCATGGTCCGATGCTTCACAAGATAGCTTAATTTGCTAAATGCCGATGTTTTATGCATGATTGTGCATGAAGAGATTGATACTATTCAGCATTGAATTGTGTGGATTATACACCAGTTCTGAAGCTGTAGATCGTTGAGGCATCAATATGGCAAACGCCGACATCCGATGGCCGGTAAATGACGGCTCATAACCTGTTCTTGTTATTGTACCAACCTCTCCAAGAATCCAGCCAGCGTATACTACGTAGCACGATCGTACTTCCAGTCCAGCAATACCTGATACCCTCCCTAGCTCTCCAAAATGCAATGCAACCAACAATTTCCAAGCTCATCCACGCTCTCCACAAGGCACCTTGCCAAGTCGGCAACTACGGACACCAACCGTGCACGCGGCTCTCCCGGGTCTTCTCTTTGAGCAAAGCATCTTTCATGTGAGCCTCGGCGTGGCGGGCAGAGGAACAAGGGTAACGACAGTAGTTCTCTTCCAACAAGGAAGGCGAGTTGGTCAGGATCCTTGTTCAGCTACAGGGGTGTGAGCTAATACCCGCGGGGTTTGGCGATGCGGGGGAGGGAAAATGGTGAATGGGGAGACAGGGTGCTTCCCCGGACGTACTGCCTTCTTGGCGATTGAGGTTGGAAATGAGAGGTTGGTGTTTGGTTGGTTGATGGTAGGGGGTATGGTATGGGCTGAGAGGTGTTGTTATGGCTCGTTAACAGTCAATTGAGTATTAACAGGTGAATCAACATATGAGAATATCTCATAGTAGACGTCAAGACAGCTTCTAGCAACAAAGCTCAACATGACCATCAACGCCTCCTCCCGGTTCCTGCATGCCTGGCGTTACTGTATTACCACACTTCATCTCCGTTCAAATCAGTCATTCTACCCCGAAAAAAAGAACCGGTTTTTTTTGGGGTGTTGCTGAAAGTGTCGGCCTTGTCGCTCAAGTTGTACTAGGGTGGTCGAATCGGCCGAGGGAACTGTTCTTGGATGGACAAGATCGGCCTTAGCATGTGACCCAATGCAATATCCGGGGGTAAGTTGGAGTCCTTTTACGTTATACCTACAGGTGCTAGTATTATTATTTTTTTGGGCATTCAGCAGGTGTTGTTATTGCTATTGAAACTGCATGTGTTGTCATTTCAATTGACAATGTTGTCACTTCCCTTGTCTTTACTCAAGCGGTGAACTTGAGATCCCCGGATTTCTCGGCATCTAATATCAAGATCTCCAGAAAACTCCCCATTTCCCCAGAAGAAAGCATCGGCTCACATGAACCTATACAGTAATTCACCTCCGAAATCTGGGGGTGGATCGACCAAAAACTCATCAACAGCCCCGAAATTTGAACAGAGAAAAAAGTTCTTTCCCCCCCCTCGGTGGTGTGGTTCAAATGCGGAAATGTCGTCCGTCTCCAACAAATGTCTCGTCTGGGAATAGTTACCACATGCACATACACTTGTACACACATGGAAACCTTCCGAGACTCCCCTTTGCTACTGTACTGTACAGTACACACCCTCCCCCTGTCTTGTTCCCCCGGCTCGTCGCTTGGATCCCGGTCCATCCACACCACTTCATCGCGGGGAAAAGCTGGAGGAAAGAAGGGGAAAGGCTGGTCGTATTCGCCCTGGCCATGACATGGGAACTAATGATCAAAGCAAAAAGAGGCCAATGCAGTGTGATGCTGAAGCTTGTAGACTCGCATACATAAAGGGCCATCATCCATCCATCTCATCCTCTCCTTTCACTTCCTCCTCATCCACTCGCTATCACTTGGACCAGTCTTCATTCGTTGTCTCTTACAAGCCTTTCAAAGCTCTCACTCAACAACAAAATCAGTCAAGATGAAGTTCTCTCTCGCTGTCCTCGCCCTCGTTGCCTCCGTTCAGGCTCAGTCTCTCAGTGACGTCCCCGAGTGCGCCATTCCCTGCCTCGACGATGCCATCGAGAGCGAGACCGACTGCAAGACCACCGACCTTGTCTGCGTCTGCAAGAACTTTGACGATGTCCGCAGCAAGGCTACTTCTTGCGTGATTGAGAAGTGTGGTGCCGACGTTGCCATCAGTATGTCTCACTTGCACACTAACATCTTGAATGGTTACTGACTCTTTCATAGACGAGGTCCTCCCTGCTACTGAGGGTCTCTGCAAGAACCCCGGCAGCGGCAGCTCCGAGTCCGGTGCTGCGTCCTCCAAGGCAGAGACCACTGCTGCTGAGGCTACCACCGCCGCTGAGACCTCCGCTGCTCCCGAGACCACGAGTGAGGCTGCTGCTACCACCTCTGCCGCCGCCGAGACCACCTCCGAGGCGGAGGAGGAGAGCACCACTGTCCCTCCCGTCGTCTCTACCACCTCTGCCCCCGAGACCACCGGCGTTGCCCCCGTCTCTACCCCCAGCGCCTCCACCGTCGAGGTCAACGGCGCTGCTGGCCTCAAGGGTGTTGGTGCCATCGCCATGGTTGCCCTCGCTGCCATTGCTCTGTAAATTATGAGGTATTCATGAATACCATCTGGTCAGAAATGATTCAGATGGGATATTTTATGATGCCAGCTATGGTTCATGGAATGGTTTCCAGTACACAATGAGAATTCCACATGGAATTGGGACGTTGTAATTAGGAATGACAAGACAATGGGTTAATGGTAATGGTCTCTAGACCAAAAAGCTATCGTCAATACACAAAGTGATGCATACACATCTACCTCTCACTTTGCTTCGCAAAAGTTCTCTCGTAGGAAAACATCATGCCACTGCCGTCGTTAACACACCATCTTTGTACCCTCGGCCGACGCTAGGTGACGCCGTGTGGGTTGTCAGAACCGTCAAATCAACGCCGTCCAACGTCCTTTTCTAGAAGTGCCAAGAGTGCCGGAATTAGAAGCTGGGCGGCATCGCTGGCTGGTAGAGTTTGCGGGGAAGGGCGATCTCTTTCGGTCCTTTCGTCGCTGTGGCGACTGATTTTGGTTGTTCAGCTGACGATGTGCTGTTAGGAGTTCGATTCTTTGCTGGCTCCATGGGCTCGTTTCTCCGTGGCTACCGGGCCCTTGACAGAATTGGAACTCATCCCGTATTTACTGTTGGACATCACCATTATGACGTTGAATGTTTCACTTGAAAGTGCGGGGTCTCCAATGAGCAACCACCAACGATGTCACCCAAAGACATGTCCATGTGAGGTGAACGCGTTGCCTCTGTAACCGTCTTTTTATTGTTGGGGGCTGTTCTTTGACGTGTCAGGCCAGTACTGTACTGTATGAAACCAAGTGTATATACTCTATCACTCATTATCTGTGGTGCATCAACCCAATCCATCGTGATATATGCCATGATGAAATTCACCAAGCATCATTCGACCTCTACATCACCTGAAACTTGCCATCAATGGTTCTCTCCAACTCGATCAATCTCCTCAACCCACCCACAAACCCTCTTCGCAACCTCCAAACTCGCATCTACCAAAGTCAGCACAACTCATCACACCTGCCATTGAAGACTTACCATCTCTTGTGCAAAAAGCATGCGGGATATCTCCCTCATCAACTTCAATCTTCGTCAAGCCTCCCCTCCGTCTCTCGATGAACCCTTCTCTTTCACCGTCGTCGACCCAGTGATCTGTCTTGGCATAAAACACAAAGAATCGAGGTGCGTCTCCCTTTGGTCCTTGGCTTGCGGCCCAGAGTTCTTCGCTCCATTTCTCTTCACATATCGTTTCGAGCTCTGTCAGGCCCAAGTGAACCGCTTGTCGCACACCGTCCCTGCTCTTGAGCCAGCGTGCTGTTACAGACGCTGCTACGGGAGTGAAGCCCATCACTCGCTGCACCAACCACGTCAAACTAGCCACGGTCAAGAAACTGAGGAGAAGTCGCGCAACAATTTCTGTCGTGGTATCGAGGAAAGGCACTGCGCGGCGAAGTGCAGTGAATTTGACACCACTGGGCGAACGAGCAATATGCGTCAATGTCGGGAAGAGAAGGAAGCCGTGGCGAAGATTGAGGTGAGGTGCGCGCTCGGGAGATTCCAGGTGCCTATGATATATCTCGACGCAGATATAACTCCCAACAGAATGACCCATAAGGATGACAAAATCATACGGCTTCGAGTCGAGACGTCTGGCCGCTACATCGTCGTAGATGCCCTCAATCTGGCCATTGAGATCCCACGGTTTGTTTTCGGGACCAAAAGGCTCATGCTCCTCGTCAACGAATCCAAAGAGATTTCTACCGTAAATATCGTAGGCTGTGTCGTGCTCGACCTTATCGAGGAGACCGCGGAGCAGCTTCAAGAAGTCGGTGTAGTATTCAATGAGGCCGGGATTGCCGGACACGCAGTAGATAAGAGCATGATGAGTGGCCTCACTATGTCTGCTTGATGGCAAGGAGATATTTGGGACCATTTTGGATCTCAATTAGTTGTCTTGCGGTCGGGAACGTTGTTGAAGTCAAATCGACGTCCGAAGAAGTGGGTTACGCCAAGATACGCGTGGTGGATAACCCGAGCTACCCGAGAGTTGCGCCATCGACACCAGTCGAGCTCGATCAGAACAACATCACGAATCATGAATGCCTCGTATCAGTTGTTGATATTAACCACTGAACTTTGGAATGATGATCTTAGGAATTAGATAACTACTGCGACATGGAACAATCCCAAGTTCTTGGATCTCGGGTATTCTGAGACAGATTCAAGCTGGCGTCTTGGACAGTGTCTTAATCAATGCGATTGTATTATCTTTCTCACAACCCCAATGACAGCTGTTTATGCTTCGTGTTTAATCAACAATAGGTCATACCCAAGCAGCCAATCCCAAACTCCAGGCGTGGCCAACGCCGACGCTCGCAATCCCAAATCTCAGTCACTCTAACATGCCAATCCAACCTTTGCCAAGTCCTTACAATGATACAAACCACACGTCTCAAACTCAAACTTTGTATGTCTTGCGTACTTCCACCAGACCAACATTCTTCTTGGTAACGGCAGACCAAGTCGGCATGTACTTAAGAAGCTCATCAAGCGCCGGGATCGTTCCAGGCGTGTTGGCATCGCTCCAAGCGCATCGAACCGTCACTTCGAGAGGATCATCCGCCCGACGGTGCACGACTGAGCCATATCCTAGTTGCTTGCTGTGCTCTCCCTCATATGACTTGTCAGCTCGTTGAGCGTGCTCGTCCAGATAGAGATTCACAGTCCAAGGCCGATCCCGATCACGTCGCCAAAGTTGGATCGTCTTAAATCCTTCTGAGGGAGATCCACCAAAGCGAGGATCTCTTGCAGCTCCACCATCAACAGCAAAGCCGTAGATCGGTCGTGACGTGTGAAGGTAACACAGCCTCGAGTCTAATGCATCAATTCGAAGTCGTCCCTTCGATGCGTTCGTGCCATCCACCGTCTCAAAAGTGATCAACTCTCTAGGTGTCTTGCCTTGGACCAAGTGAGGGGATAGAGAAGACGAGTCGTACAGACACTCCATGAGATCCCGACCAACAGCCTTCTCACACTTAATGTCCTGACTGCTGGCGCTCGGCAACGACTTAATGACCGAGCGCGAAAACTTCTCCAGTCCCACAATGGAAACAGTGTCGGTTCCGTTATCAAGGTCAACAACCTGCTGGAAGTAGAACTTGAAGCGGTGGCTGTCTGAGAACGGGAAGGCAACCAGGTTGTAGATGAAGGTGCCTGCGAATACACACAACAGGAACATGGGGACGTGATGCGAGACACGGTGGATAAATGGCGTGAGTGGGAGCAAGAGGAAAATGCTCACGATACCCAAAGTCAGCACGGGCACCAGGAGGCTGCCACCATCTGTGCCTGTCATCTGCAGAGCAGACATCGCAACTAGGCCGAGGTTGCCAAACAAAATGACAGGTACGGGGGCCAAGAGAAGGAACTGGATAATCCAAGTCCAAGAAGGGAGTCGTCCCGACCACGATTGCTCATGTTCGTAGGGTTGATATCTTCGCATCCTAGGCGGCGAGGGTGCGTTGTCCGCAACAGAGCGGCGGTAGGTGGCAGCAAATGACGTCCTAGTGCTGGATCCATAGCCTGGTTCGTTAGCTCTGAGCGGCGTTGTCTCCGTTGCATCCTCGGATTCGTCATCATCGCCCTCAGGCTGACCAGGTTCCTCCTCGGGCTGGGGTCGCGACTCGTGGTCAGTGCCGCGGCTTGAGACATCTCGTGCCTGATGAGCATCATGTAGCTGCATGGCAAAGTCGTGTTTTCCAAGAAGGGCGAACTGCTCCAACAGAGAGATGAACAAGGCCAGGAAGACAGCAGACTGGAGGAACACAGTCGCATATAGGGCGGCGATGTGCATGCGATCCTCCGCTACAGCACCCACAACCTGTAAACCCCAGCCGAGAGCAAATAGCCAGATGAGGACGTATCCACGGTGAAGGGCGCTCGGGCGGACAAAGCTGGCTCCTCTCATGATAAGCCAAAACGAAAAGTAAAAGATCGAGAGAGTCATGGACCACCTATAGCATGTCAGTGAACCGCCTAGACCAAGTTTTGGGGTACTTACACAGCATAAGGGCTGCTGTAGATAATGAGAGGGTTGAACTTAGCAAGAAGAAGCGTGGATGCAATAGTAAGGGCCCCTGCGAAGGCAAGGGCAAACGGGAAGCGCAAGAAGCCTTTCCAACCACCCAGCACCACCGGATCATCATTAATGTCATGGTGCATCTTGATGTCTCTAGAAAAGAAGTAGTACTTGTCCTTCCTCGCCAGAATATAAGTGATGGCAACTAGGATCAAGGGTGTGGCGACGAGGAGCGTCAGAGACCATGCAAACAGCCCCCTAAGCGCAAAGACAGCCCAAGCTGAACCAAAAATGTCGAACCACACACCCTCAGCCTTTTTGCCATTTTGCACAAGGTCAGACTTTCCATCAGATCGATCGCCATGGAATGTAGTGCCGGTAATCTGCGAAAACCTCTCAGTCGATGCGAGGGCCGCCGAGAGCATATGCCAAATGCTGTTAACAGAGGTGTGACGAGTATCATCCTGGTTGGTGTGGTATCGAGCACGAGGAGCGTAAAAGGCAATGTCCATTCCACGCTGCCCGAAAATGTCGGAAAAGATCTCATAGTCGGTCGCACTCTTGATGACGCCTCTCTCAAAGGCGTTGGCAGCAACAACAGATCCAAAGGGATGAGGGCTCTTGGCGTACACCTTGGCGGCTTGCAAGTCGGTAGTTCGGAAGAGGATGGCACGGCCACCAGCTCCCGCACCTTCAAGGTTGACGAAAGTATGTGTGAAGTGCAGCAGAGGACTGTAGCCAAAGGCTCGGGCACCAAGAAGACCATCTTCTTCAGCATTGTTGAAGAGCAAAACAATGCCGTTCTTGGGTTGACGACCCTGCAATGTGAAGTAGCTCAGCAGCTGGAGCATCGACACACAAGACATGCCGTCATCGGTAGCTCCATAGCCAGTAGAGACCCTGTGACAGTGTGAGCGAAGCGCAATAGAATGATCATGGCAACTCACGAGTCAAAATGGCAGTTGACTAGGACACCACCTTGGCCGCGGAACTTCTTGTAAGCCGACTCTGAACGCCACCACTCGCCCTCGGGGTCATCTTTGCCATGGATGTAAACATAGTAGTTGTTTCCCTCAAAGTATTGTCCCATCCAAGCGCCCTTAGCGATGTTGGTACCAGTAGGCCTGGCTGTGTTGTATGTCCAGGTGACGTTAGAGATCTTGTCATCGAAAAGAGTGGCCCCGCGAGGTCGAGATTGGATGAACTCATCGCGAGGGTTGAGATCCGAATCTTGAGTCTGCGCAAAAGCGTTCCTGTGGGATGTTAGCTTTGGTGTCTTTGTCGACATACGCGATGAGAACGCACCTTGTGTGCCAATCCACTCCACCAATCGTCTCAGTCGTGTAGGGCATGCTGTTGCGATCCAGAATCTCCTTGGTGCGGTCGATGAGAAATTGGCGAACTACATCGTTCTCGTGACTGTTGTACGGATGGAATGCGCGGCTTATCGTTTGAAGGTCTAGCCATGCCTCGGTCAAGTTGAGGCCTTGGTAGAGCGAGCGGTCCGAAGGAGCTGGTGGAACAGTCTCGTGAACGTAGATGAGAGGGATGACGAGGGCGAGGTAGATGACGGTTGTCCAGAATGAAACCGGACCCGGCCGAAAGGCGAATGGGTTTTGGAAGCGCATGATTGCTGCCTCTCTGTTCAGCGATGAGTCGATTCAATCACTGAGGTTGAGGGCGGAGCGTGAAGATCATGAGAAGCGCGAATGTCAATGTGCCGGCGAGAAGCGGGACGAGGTGAATAAACGGATGCCTTCTATTTCTTCAGGATCATCGTAAGACTGAGAATCGACGCGTAGAATGGTAGGAATGAGGCAGATGGAGCACGTAGGACAAGGAAGAAAGAAGTCAAGATGAGACACGAAGGCTGGAGCTTGCTGAGATCAGTCAGATGAGCTTTGTCATCCGACGAAGCTGAAGGGAGACGCAGAAGATGAGACGCGTTCTAAAAGATGCGCCTTCCTCACCGTGAATCACTCGCGACGCCGTTCAGCACCTTCCTCGAAACTGAGAACGTTTAAACGAATCGCTGTGGGTGAAGTCGTAGGACTCGAGATGAGGCAGGTGCGACGGCGGCGATTGCGTTGCTCCCCTTGTCACATGGCCCAAGCTCCCCGTTTCGGGTGAGGTACGTACAATGACGCCAAAGCCGCTGCATGCGGGGTCTAGGCATGGATGATTTGCATAAAACAGGTGCATAAACCGGGAACTTGAGGCTATCACCAAGGCACAAGCAAGGCACAGTCAAGGTGTCATGTTTATTCGAGAGTCGCAATAGACGACATCACGAACCATATATTTAAAGACAATTAAAACAATCAATACATTTTGCCTACGCGATTAGTCCGTTTTCCGCTGGATGATTTCTGACTAGCTGCAATACATAGTTTGCCGTCAAGAACGTTACGAATTGTAAGACAATTTTCAGTCGCAGTGGTTAGTTGCAAACCCAGTCAAGGCATCGCCCGGTTCCATGTTATCCTCCGGTCCAGTCTGATATACTCCAGATTTCTCCTATTGTCTGGCCAAAACCTTGTAATGTCAGAAGTGTGCCATGTCCAGCAACGGCTGTTAGTCTTGTCCTCATCTAAGCACCGGGAGGTGGGGGTGGAGGCTGGTCACTGGGAGGAGGAG
>JALLKD010000295.1:0-27295 GCA_023509735.1 Fusarium liriodendri | reverse complement strand
GGACCGATGGGATCCTCGCTAGCATTTAGGAGCGAGCGAGCGAGAGCCTTCGTCTTCGGGGGCCTGCGAACGGGAGGGGATCCGGGGTGACTGGACTGAACACACCCCGGTCGATGTAGCCGTTTGAGGACATGTCCTCCGCGGTCAAGTCGAACCTTGCTTGTAGACGGCTGTCGGATACCGACAATTCACCGCCGCTGCCCGTCAAAGTTACGTTGGGATCTGAGCCCATGAGGTGAGAAACATTCGATGAATCAGAGACCGCTCGCGATGGTCGAGTTTCGGCGCGTTCACGACCATCGTGGCCTATCACGGACAGGCACTCGACTATGGAACATGGTATTGCTGACTCGGAGGATTCTCATGCGTTCTGGTAGGGGGTTATAGAACATGGAGATGAATTCCTTACGGTTGGCCTCGGTTCAGATGGAGCCCTGTGTTTCAATGGTTGTTGAAATGCAGGCTTTTAAACACATCTGTCCATACTTGACAATGGATCCATCAAAGACAATTTGGCATGGAGTTGCTGATGTTTTCCGGGCAGCATCTGGTACTACCTCCCTTGTAGATGCAGCAAAAGTAACGTTACTCGTATCTGTTTCAATCCCTACGTCAACGGTTACGTCTACGGCACCGTATTTAACCGTATCTATGCTTGTTTTCCGGTAGGTCTACAACATCTTGGCCTTTAAAACAGGGAAAACACATAATTGTCAGGGACAAGCTCTATTACTCGGTGAATTGAATTGAATTGTGCCCGCTTATTATTATGCAGGAGTTAAACACCGTTGTACACACACACCGTTAGATTTCGTTTCAGCGCCAAGGGCGACTAAACAAAGACACCCCAGGCCGATTGTGGCGCCTTCGTGGACACGGAAACCAGGGGCTAAATTGACGCCACATCTCACCGGCCACTTCAAGGAAACAGCCGTTTTTTTGTCTGAGGGAGGTCAATTTATCCGCCATGTGCGACTACCTACGGCTAACAGTGGGATGAGGCTGTGCCCGTGTCTCGTTGTTACTGTAGAGTTTGTGATCAGATGCTGCGAGATTTGCCTCTTTTGACCTCAAAGCCGCCTCTTCAACGCTCATTAACGTCGGCCGAAAGCGCACACACTCTCTCCCTTTGAATCCTACGGGGTCTTACCCCTGACCCGGTCATTCATGACGCGCCAGCCGAGCTGTTCTGAGCCAGAGACACTATAGCGACTTGACTATTTTGTCCCTCCCCTCGCCAACCTAACTCACTCCCGAAATGACGGCCTGCAACGACCCGCCTTTGGCCAACGGCGGCGTCAACGGCTTGTCCCATGCAACCAAGGTCAACGGTCAATGCAGGCATGTTGACATCTGGAAGAGGGCGCCTGCCCTCACAGGTACTACCAAGTTTGAACCTCGGCCAGATGTCAGAAACATCATGATCACAGGCGGCGCTGGCTTTATGTGAGTAAACCCTAGCAAGCCGCTCTTCAGTCTCTTCTTGACTGCAATGCCTTGTATTCAACTTATGCTGACCATAACTGCGCTTATCGCAAAGTGCTTGCTGGGTTGTCCGCCACCTTGTGCTTGCATACCCACATGCATACAATATTGTCTCATTCGACAAGCTAGATTACTGCTCTTCACTCAACAACACTCGCGTGCTCAATGACAAGCCCAACTTCAACTTCTATCATGGCGATATTACTAATCCCACCGAGGTTGTTGATTGTATGGAGCGTTATGGCATTGATACAGTCATGCACTTTGCTGCACAATCCCATGTCGACTTGAGTTTTGGCCAGTCATATGACTTTACTTACACCAACGTTTATGGAACTCATGTGTTACTTGAGAGCGCGAGAAAGGTCGGCATCCGACGTTTCATCTACGTGTCGACTGATGAAGTTTACGGTGAAGTCGAAGAGGGCGAAGATGGTTTGCTTGAGACTAGTTCTCTTGCCCCTACGAATCCATATGCTGCTAGCAAGGCAGCTGCAGAGATGTTGGTTCAGTCATACCAAAAGAGCTTCAAGTTGCCGGCCATGATTGTGCGCAGCAACAATGTTTATGGACCTCATCAGTATCCAGAGAGTAAGTCCGAGATCACTAGAGCTCGTGGTATCGACTCGGGTTCTAATTCGTCACAGAAATTATTCCCAAGTTTACCTGTCTCCTTAACCGCAGAAGACCGCTCGTCCTGCATGGAGACGGCACTCCCACCCGACGTTACCTGTACGCTGGCGATGCGGCTGATGCTTTTGATACCATTCTCCACAAGGGACAAGTCGGCCAGGTGTATAACATCGGCTCATGCGACGAGGTTTCCAACCTCGAGCTCTGCGGGTTGCTTCTTGACCGAATGAGCATCCCACACGACACCCCCGAGCAGCTCCGCAAGTGGATCAAGCACACGCGGGACCGGCCCTTCAACGACCGGCGGTATGCAGTGGATGACACCAAACTGCGCCGACTTGGCTGGGAGCAAAAGGTTTCTATCCATGAGGGGCTCAAGATAACAGTAGACTGGTTCACCCAGTTTGGTGAGTCTTGGTGGGGAGACATTAGCCATGCCCTCGCCCCATTCCCCGTGGTGAGGGACGGTAAGATGATGACAAACGATGCATGTTGGACGAGAGATGAGCCACCCAAGGCGCAAGATACGAAGTTACAAGATGTACAGCAAGATGTGCAGAAGAAGGAGGACTTGAACAAATGCCGTGATAGGGTCCAGAATGGGGATGAGACGACAAGTTTCCACAGAGGGGTGCATAATGGCGGCGGGGAATTTCATATGGCTGCTTGAAGACAAGGCCGCAGAAGGACGGCCAAGAATCTGGTTGTTGGGACCTTTGAAGGATTAAAGAATAGATACCATACATGGCGGTGAGAGTGAGTTTCTTTTCTTGCTTCTCATTAATAGATACCTAGATAGACGGAGTTGAAGCCGACAAGGAACAGGGCAGTATTTCGCTTAGACCTTGGCAGGACCAGCGAGTTGGTGCGATGATACTAGAAGTACGAGTCACAGATAGTACACATATAGACATGATACTTTCCGACATTTTAAAGAGACATGAAAATTATGATGCCGACGATATGGGCGTTTTACTTGACAGAACGGATCTGCTTGTTGTAGACGGCCCCTGGAACCACTACCAATCACCAAGCTGCGCGGATGCAAGGGCACCACAAGCCGCACGAATGGTAGAACAACGGGGATTAAACTAGGCACATATACACACGTAGTCAGGGCCCAGGAACCCGCATCCTTAGGGCACGTTAGCTGAGCTAGCAGTAGAACGGCCTCTCGGGGAATGCAACCTCCTGCATGATGCATCACCGTCCGAGCAAACAACTCGTCTCCCGGGTCATGATCGCGGAACCACGGGGGGGCCAGTCCCAGTCCCAGTCCCAGTCCCAGTCCAGGAACCAACCCAACCCAACCGGCAGATGACGCTGGAAGATGGATTGGAGGGACGGATGGAACGCCAAACCAGCGGCCCGGGGGAGCACCCGCGGCAGCGGGCCGAGTGGTGACAGGACAAGGGACCGAAGGAAGCCCAGGGGACGGGGAATCAAAACCTGCGCACAGAAGTTTTTGCGAGTCAAAGGAGACAAAACCCTCTTTTTACCTTTACCTTTTGAGGCCTGACCCGGGGCTCTGCGAATGGGATGCGAGCGGCGTCATCTGCAGCTGGCATCTTGGGTGCCCAAAGAGCATGGATGAGAAACGAACGGAACCAACCCAACGGAACCTCGAATGGAACCTGCCTGTGTCGGAGATGGATGCACTGGAGCGGGTTCTTGGGAACGCTCCCGAGGTGCTGGGCTGCGCAATCCATCGCAATTGGATCCCAATCCATCCCCAAAATCCACGCAAGGCGAACTGCCGAGATTTGGAGGGGTGGTTGACGTTAACCTCGAGTCCATCAGATCACATCAGAATTTAGCATTAGGGTTTTGGCGGCGGCGGAGGAATGGCGAGAATCTGGAAGGGTTCTGGACGATTGCAATGGGATGGATGCGTCGGATGAGGTGATGATGGCTTGGGGTTGTCGAGATTTGAGTTGAAGCCTCGTTTCGAGATGAGGTGGTGAGCTGAGCTACCGCTACCGTTCCCGGCGCTAACTCTGTGCAGCTGAAATGAACAGTACATACAAACTACAATTACCATCCATCTTTTGCAGAGGTAGCAGAGGTATTGCTTGTTACTTACCTACCTACCTCGGTATCGAAGGGAACGGGCCGCTGGATGACCCCGATCGGTTTAGGACGGCAAGACAAGCGAGGCGACCGAGTTGCAGATTCTGCTCTTGCGTTGCGTCTGCGAACCTGGAGGATACGATACGGCAATGCTCCGACTGCAACTGTGCCCTGTCCCGACAGGGTGGACATGGCTTTAGATGGAGATGGGAGAAGAGACAAGAAGACTGAGAGAGAGTCGGCCAACTAAACTACTGCAACTGCAGCAGCAACACCAACGGTGACAGATGCCAGCATAACAGAGGCACAGAAAAAGTTGGCCTAGAAGACGGGGAGGGGCTGTACGTGGCACTTCCACGTCCCATAATTGCTTCCATTGACTTTCCTATCTTGTTCCTCCCGGACGTGCCCGTCACCTGAATTTGTCTCGTCCCCTCCACCAGGCGACGCCTCGTGTCTGGACTCTCTTTCACGACTCATTCTGGGCCCGAGCTGTGCGAGAGCCTGAATCAAGTCATGCTGAATTGAACCGACTGCCCGTTCCCTGTCTCCCCCCCCTCCCCTCTTAGCCTCTCCACTGTCTCCTCGCACCGCCTCCGCTGCTGTGGGATGATGGGGGACGGAGAGGACTGGGCAGTGGAGGTTCAGGCCTGGGCCGGGCCTGCAGGGTCCCAGCAGATGGTGAACAGGCCATCTCCTGGGCCAAGAGTGGAGATTTCTTTGACGTTCGCTTGGCCGCTTCAAGTATGGCCTGGGGGGGATAATGCCAAGGGGGGTGACAAGTTCCGCTGGAGTTGTCTACTGCTCGTGAAGGCAACACCAGAGAAGAAGAGTGAAATGTTTGCCGGAAGAGGCGGTGGAGTGTTAAGTTTCTTGAGACTTCTAGGCTTGGCTGGAACTCTTTATGGCGTCTCTCTGAGCTTCCATGGGGTTTCACGGAAAGACAAGAGAAAAAAAAAAAAGTGGTACTCAGGAATTGCGATCCCGAAGAACAAGCGGGTTTTTTTGGTGTTGATGCTGTAAGAGGGTTGCACAGCCCATCCATCGCCCACTCGGAAGTCTGAGGTTGTACTGACAGCTGGAGCCATGTCCTGACAGCAGGCAAGATGCAAAACACACAATGCAGGGCAACCTCGGCATGGGTCCTTGATAGGTAGTGGAGGGTAGGTGTCCATAAGTAAGTTAAGGAACTCGGTGATAATGAACTCCTAACTAATGACGCGTATCGGTCATCGTATCGTATCGCCATCGTCCTCGGCCCTCGAGCAATTACCACAAGAGGTACTATGTAGGTAGGTGGTCTTTGCACACGGGCCGGAGCTAGCCTCGTCGCTCGCTGCCCGCGAATAACGCGCCCGCGCATGGACTGATGGGGAGCGCACAAAGGCTTGGACTTGCTTGAGGCTTGCCTGGGTCCGGGTCTGGGCCTGGACCTTTGTAAAAGCCCCCTTGGAGCTGATGACCAATGGGCCGCACCGGAGCAACAGCCAGCAGAAATGTCGAGGGCATATGCCGGAGGAGGATGAGGTGCTGTAGTGTAGGATTCTACTCCATCCATCCATCCATCACAAGAGATGTGTCGTTCTATGTTAGCTCTCCCCTTGCTCCTGAGAGGCTGAGGAATGGATATCCCCGAATCCTTCCCAGCCATTGTAACCTCAATCCCGTGTCATTTTGTGTGTGTGTGTTTTACTCTTATATCTACGGCCGGCTCGGAACTGGGTCTGGGTGAGTAAGCAACCACGAAAATGTAATGCAATGCGATGCAGTGAGCTGGAGTCAAGGTAAAGCAGCAACAAACAGCGAGTGAGAGAGTGAGGTGGCTCCCCATTCCCATCCGTGGAATTGGATCCCAATGTCACGGTCCTCCCGCTGCCGCTGCCGTTGCCACTACCGTCGTGCGCCCTCCCAAACACGGAGCTTGTCTTGATTCTTTCTCCCTCTCCGAGATACTAGACGATGACCAAGAAGTTATTCAACACCCCTTCGGAGACAGGCCATGCCGATACAGAGAGGGCCGTGATAATACTGTATCTTTCTCTCTGCCTGTCCACACTCGGCAAAGCTCCTCAACTCGACAAGTCCAGTTCTCCCCATGTCAGAAAACTGCTAGCGTACCTCGCCGTCAACACAAGAGACTTCTGACCTAGCCGGAAGCGTCCTAAATCCGACCGGGATCCCCCTGTCTGGTTCCCTGTGGTCACCCGTTGCCCAAGCTGCGCGAGACAGGTACTCGCTGCCCCCTGCAACCTACCTGACCTCCGGGATCCCAGCTTTTTCGCCCATGCCATGCATCCACATCCAAATCCACATTCACATCCATCCAATCCATTCGCGTCCTCCACTTCTTGTTCCTCATCAACCAACCCCAGGAGAAGGAGAGTGCGAGAGACCGACAGAGAGGAGCCTCTTTCTTGTTCCTCTAGAGCTTGTCCTGTCTTGTCTTGTCGTGCCCTGTCTTGTCCTTGCTTGTTCTTGTTCCCTACATCCTCCTCCTCTCCCTCTCTCCAAGCCCTGTCGCTCTCTTCTTTTGCTCCGTCTCTACCTTGTCCACGTTTCTGGCCTGTGCTCACAGACCATCCCCTCCAATCCCCAGGTCTCTCTCCAGGTCTTGGTCTTATTCAAAGTCCCCGGGTCCCCTCCACTCCCGAGTCCGAGTCCCCTTCCATATCAATCATTCATTATCCGTCACCCGTCCGTGTCTTGAACTTTTCGCTTTTACTGCGCCGACGCCCGTCCCCCGTCTGCGACTGGATCGACATTGCCCTTGCATCCAGAAGACGACAATCTTGCTGCCGTGCTCCCCTCTATCACCACCACTGTTGCGACAACGACAACATCGCCTCGCCGTCGACGACAAACCTTTCTTCTGGGATAGACCTCGTCTCCCGCGCCGCTCGTTTTAGCCCTATTGCCTAAATCCGAATCATGTCGTCGGCCATTGTCGCCTCTTTTCGATTACGATAGGATAGCTGTCCCCCAACTCGGCGTCCATGGCCAAAAAGCGTCGAACCAAGCAGAAGAAGTCGAGGGGACGTCACGACCGCTCTCAGACGAGCACAATGTCCTCGGAGGACTCGTACGCTATCCAAAGCGGCCGCCAATCCCTCGACGGTACACCGAGCGAGCATGCCGCAAGCGACGGCAATCAAACCGCCATGACCAGCATCATGGACACAGACGAAGAGCACCACCATGATTCAGAATTTGACGAAGACGAAGACGTCGATGAGGATGACATGATATCTATATACCCCGCCTCTCATTATCCCGGCGTCTCTGCTGCACACCGGGTCGAGGCTCCATTCTCCCCAGATTCCCACGCGGCAGACTCAGACATGTAGGCGACACAATCCCACCTTGCCTCACTTTGCGTACAATGCTAATTCTCGGTGCTACAGAGCTGCGTCCACGCGATCATTATGGGCACAGGATCTCGACTACCGAGAAATCCACGGCCGACGCTACTGCCGCGAATACTTTATGCCCAACGACGACATTGAGCAATGGCGGATATCTCTTCAACACCAGGTCTTTATGCATGTGCTGGATGGCGAGCTGACACTTGCTCCAATCCAAGATCCCACTCACATACTCGATGTTGGTACAGGCACCGGCGAATGGGCCATTAAGATGGCCGAGATGCACCCGCATTGCGAGGTTGTGGGAACCGACATCGCCGCGATCGCAGAGACCAAGAGCGTCCCTATGAACGTATTCTTCGAGATTGAAGACGCCGAGGACTGGGATCGTCATCCCGACATGTACGACCTGATCCACTTCCGCACCATGGAGGGCGCATTCAGGAATTGGAGGTTCATCTATGACAACGTCTTTTTCTCGCTCAAGCCTGGCGGCTGGATCGAGGTGCAGGACTTTGACAGCGCCGAGGGTTTCATTCGGTTCATGTCGCAGTTTCCTGAGGGCTCTCCCCTATTCGATCTAGTTCGAGACCTCGACCTCGCAGCGACCAAGTCGGGGCGGCCACGAGGTACTGCCCATCTCGACCCCCGGTTATTCATGGAGGCAGGCTTTGTGGATGTCCGGACAACCGAATATTCGATCCCCATCACGGTGGCTGAGAAGTCAGCAGGCAAGATCTGGCTGATTGCGTGTCTGGATGGCCTCGAAGCCCACTGCCTGCGGCTCCTAACTGAGCAGCTGGGATGGGATCCTGAAAAGTGCAAAGCAGCCTGCGAGCGTGCCGCGCGAGAGCTGGCAAACTTGGCCAAGGATCCCGAAAAGTCCAAGGGTCTGCAGGTCAAGATGCGCGTCGTAACAGGCAGAAAGCCACTGGACACGCCACCCACAGATCTTGCAGAGCTGTTAGGGGCATGCAGCTCGACCAGCACGGAGCTGATTGATGACGACAGCCCCGACCCAACACTGCATGCTAGCGATCAGGATGTTCGGGACACAGCCTCTACTGTGACAGATGTCACGATGAGAGAGACTCCAGCCGCGGCCACGGCGTCAACGTGAGCTTCGAGGCTCAGACACACTTAGAACAGAGGTACACAGCGGCCTCGCAAGGACATTTTTGGCAAAGGGGGTTTGGCGCAGAATCTTAGGCGGCGGCGTTGTATCTGGGTGATGACCAATCTTGCATTTGTATAGGTACTGTGATGATTGTATTTCTGCATTGCTCTAGGGGTATTTGGTGATCTATTTAAGAAGGGGGCAAACATGGATATTCATGGGAGGCCCATTTGATGCAAAAAAAGAATTATTATTGCCCTGCATACATGCCTAGCTAAGCTACCTAGGTAGTCGGTTTGGTGTAAGCGGACGACAAAGGAGATGGGCCAGTTGTGCTTGGTATCCATCTGTATATGAGGTTAGAATCAGGGGGTTCAACCGTTGGTTTATGGGTTGGGCTAATGTATTAGTATTAGACATGAGTTTTCTACTCTTGAAATTATAAGAGTTTTCTCGGTATTACACTCAAGTAACATCCAATGCTAAGTAGTTGAGTTTTGGTGATGCCTTTTTTTATCTAATGTCCTTGTAGCTATGTAGCTGTGTTCAACGGTGATGTAATCGGTGTGAGGCTGTAGCTGCCTTATGCACGAACAGGCAGCTAAATACACCAACCATCCGTCCCGACGCCGCGCGCAGGTGGGGAGCTCCTCTACAAGGCCAACCAACCATCCACATCCACCGACTTTCGTCACCAACGACTCCCCCGTCAACATCAACCACGACCGTCTCTGACCTCGCCCCGATCCTCGCTTACCTTGGCCACGTCGAGACAAACATAGTCCGCAGCTTGCAGGACGCGACATCCCCGACCCGGATCGCCGAGCCCCGAATATGCGCCTGTGAAGCCGCCCAACGCCATGGCCCTGGATCTCCAAGACGGCTTCGTCGCCGCCAATGGCGTCCCGGATCTCGAGGAGCCCATCTTTGCCATCGAGCGCGTCCAGCTACAGTTTTCTGTCGCCGCCGACTTTGTCGCTGCTCAGGTCGCCAACAATGTCATCATCCTCGCCCTTTCCAACGGACGCATCCTCCGCATCGACCTAGAACGACCTGAGGATATTGATGGTAAGAGCAATGCGCTGGCATCTACCATGTGGCTATTGCTCAGCGTGGTGCCCTTTTCAATTGCTAATGCTATACGCTTCAGACATCGATCTTCCCAAGAAGCCGTCCGAGGTTGGCGTCATACGGCGCATGTTTCTTGATCCCACCGCGTCCCATCTCATCATCTGTACCGCGCTCGGCGAGAACTACTATCTTCATTCCCAGTCGAAACAACCTCGGCCGCTCGGGCGCCTTCGAGGCGTCTCGATCGAGAGCGTGGCGTGGAACCCTTCGCTACCCACGGCGTCGACACGGGAGATTCTAATTGGTGCCTCCGACGGCAACATCTACGAGGCCTTTATCGAGACGTCCAAGGAGTTTTACAAGAAGGAGGTGAAACATCTGAAGAATCTACACAAGCTTCCTGATGGCCCGATCACGGGGCTGTGGGTGGACAACCTCCAGGACAAGTCAGATCTCCGAAGGGTGGTGATAGCCACTCAGAGCCGATTGTTCCATCTGGTAGGAAGAATTGGGTACGGACACGATGGTTCAGGGTCTGTGTACACCCGGTTGTTTGAGTCGGAGCAACCAGTTGTCCATGAACTGTCGCGCACATCATCGACCGCTCCATCGAGCTTGGTGGTGTCTCCTGACCCTCCAGATTCTGGCCCTTATGACGACAACCTACCGGACCGAGCATATGCCTGGCTGTCTTACCAGGGGGTCTTTCACGGTAGATTGTTGAATGGACCCGTGGACAGCAATCTCGGCTCCAAAGTCTTTTCAGAGTCAAAGATGCTTCCAAAGGCCCAAATATTGACACCCGAGGGCGCAGACCGACGTCCGCCAACGTCAGAGATGATCGATGCTATCGCGCTCACGCAGTGGCATATTGTTCACCTAGTTGGAGGACGGGTAGTGACGACAAACCGTCTCACTGGCAAGATGGTTTCTGAGCATGATGTTATCGGCCAGGGACAGAAGCCTCTGGGGTTCTCTGTGGATATCCAAAAGAACACATTCTGGCTGTTCACGTCGGAGGAGATTTTCGAGATTGTGGTTCGAGACGAAGAACGCAACATCTGGGAGATCATGACAAAGCTGCAGCAGTACGAGCCTGCCTTGCAACATGCGCGTACGCAGTTGCAAAAGGAGACAGTAGCGGCAGCATACGGTGATCATTTGGCATCCAAAGGACACTGGCTCGAGGCTGCTACTATTTATGGACGCAGCAACAAGCCGTTTGAGGATATCGCTCTCAGCATTATTGACAATAACCAGCCCGATGCCCTCAGGAAATTCCTACTAACCAAGCTCGCCGCCCTCAAGCGGTCAGCCGTCATGCAGCGGATGATGATTGCGGGCTGGTTGATTGAGGTGTTCATGTCCAAGCTCAACTCGCTGGACGACACCATCAATACCCAGGCAGAGCTGTCTGAGAACCTAAACTCTACCGACTCACAGAAGCTGCTAGAGTCGGTGAGGAAAGAGTACAAGGACTTTGTCGACAAGTACAAGAATGATCTGGACCGTAAAATGGTATACGATGTCATCAGCAGCCACGGCCGCGAGGGAGAGCTCCTCTACTTTGCCAACGCTGTCAATGATTACAACTATGTCCTTTCCTACTGGGTTCAGCGGGAAAGATGGACCGAGGTGCTCAACGTGCTCAAGAAGCAGACGGATCCTGAGGTGTTTTACCTATATAGCAGCGTTCTTATGGCGCATGTGGCACCAGATTTGGTCGAGATTCTCATGAGGCATTCCGACCTCAAGCCTCGGAAACTGATCCCCGCGTTCCTCGAGTATAACCGGACATTTGTTGGCGGCCCGAGTACGCAGAATCAGGCGATAAGGTACCTCAACTACGCGGTGTATCAGCTCAACTCAAAGGATGCGGCGGTTCACAATACTCTCGTCTCGATTTACGCCTCACATTCTTCCAAGGACGAGTCCGGACTCTTGTCATATCTGCAAGCGCAAGGGGATGAGCCCCGATATGATCCAGATTTTGCCCTGCGACTTTGTATTCAACACCATCGAACTCTATCATGCGTCCACATCTACACCAGCATGGGCCAGTATCTCCAGGCTGTCGATCTGGCTCTCTCACACAACGAAGTTGAGCTGGCAGCTGTCATTGCTGACCGACCCATGTCGAACCCGCAACTTCGCAAGCGACTATGGCTCGCGGTGGCCCGAAAGGTGATTTCGCAATCGAATGGGATCAAGACGGCTATCGAGTTCCTCAAGCGTTGTGATCTGCTCAAGATTGAGGATCTCATTCCCTTCTTCCCTGACTTTGTCGTAATTGACGACTTCAAGGAGGAGATTTGCGCGGCGTTGGAGGACTACAGTCGCAACATTGACAACTTGAAGAAGGAGATGGATGAGTCCTCACAGACGGCTACAAACATCAAGATCGATATTGCGGCACTAGACCACCGGTACGCAGTGGTGGAGCCTGGAGAGAAGTGCTACACGTGTGGTTTGCCCTTGTTGAGCAGGCAGTTCTTTGTCTTTCCCTGCCAGCACTCATTCCACTCGGACTGCCTTGGACGAAAGGTACTGGAGCAGGCGGGTGTTGGAAAGTCTTCACGTATCAGGGAACTCCAGATGCAGATCCAGAAGGGGTTGGTCAGCGGCACGCAGAGAGAGACTGTAGTGGCAGAGCTGGACGCTTTGGTGGCATCCGCTTGGTGAGTTATCCTGACGGTGATTTGATCATTCATAGCTAACTATGGGCAGCATTCTCTGTAGCGACTTGGCGATCAAGAGGATCGATGAGCCTTTCATCACACATGACGACGACGTCAATGAATGGGCATTGTAATAAGAGAAGGACAAGGATGGGAGCGAGAAAGCAAGCAATCAATGAAGTTGATGTGTCTGTCTGGGCATAATCTTAGAATTGCAGATACCCCCGCAATGTTGGACATTACATTCGATTATCAGACTTTGTCATGAAGCACGTCCTAGTGCAAGATGGGTTAACTTAGTATCTGCACTCGGTGACATCCATCTTGGAGCGGGTGAGCATGAGAATGGAGACAATGACGCCGTACAAGCCCAAGACCTCTGCAAAGATGAGGATGAGAACCATTCCGACATAGAGGCGCGGCTGCTGCGCGCTAGCTCGGACTGGGGGTGCATTAGATTCGGTGTTCAACAAGGATAGAAGAGGTGAGCTTACCTCCAGCATCACCAACGATGCCAATGGCAAAGCCAGCAGCCATACCACACAGACCAACAGCAATACCTGCTCCGAGCTGAAGGAAGCCAGTGTGGATCGGCATCTTTTCCTTGATGCCGTTAGACATGATGACACTAGCGACGAGGCCGTAGATGGAGAGGATCTGTGCCATGATGGCACAAAGGCTGAAGGGTGTCAGTTTGGATATAGGTATATATGTCCAACTGGACCTACGTATTCTGCATCAGCATGTCTGGACGCAAGATGCCAGACTGAAAGATGGCACCGGCCGACTTGGCGGTGCCGTATGCAGCGCCAAAGGTGGTGAAGACGATGGAGACTGCGCAACCCATGGCACCAAAGAAGGACTGGGCTTTGTTAGATGTAGACGGCTGAAGTGTGAGTTGATACATACGGCGTACATAGGACTAATGAGGGCATTGTGTTAGCTAAAGAGTTGTCGAGAGAGAGAATGGAAATGATTGTACCAGCGGTCCATGTTGGCGAGGAGAGTGGGATCCATGGTTGGTTGATGGGCTTAGTTACGAGATAATCACAACTGTATGTGTGAGAGGATGACTACGAGAACAGCTGAAAGAGGCAGCAAAGGGTATATATTGTATTCTGTATTATCTCTCGCCTAGCCGTAGCACAATGCGATGTGATGCAAAGCCACCCCCTCCAAGTTCAGCTCCAATAGACAAAGACATGTAAACACGGGCTAAAGATGCATCGTGGCTGACCCAGGCAGCTACGAAAGGAGCCTCAGCTGAATGTTGGTTGGTGAGAATTGACGTGGCCTTGGTAGGCAGAAGGATAAGGAGAGCTACGAGTGGTGGATTGAGTGTTTTGGGAAATTGCTGTGAGGTTTTGGATTATGTATTGGCTGCCTCTGAACTAGAAATATGAACAAAGGATGAAGAGAAGAGTTTCATGAGATTGAGAAGAAGTCAAGGTATGAAATGTTTTGTGGGCGCCCTCTTGGCATGTCCGTCGTAAGGCGGAGGTGAATGGTGATAGTTACCTACCCTACAGCGAGAGGCAGAACACAGTCTGTCAACAACCACACATCCCAAATGACAGATATTTTGCAATTAAGAGGTGGAAGGGTCTAGATTTGTTATATAAATGCGTGTCCGTACATATATCTATTCCGAGACCACGTAGATGACGTCTGTCAAAACCACGGAAACACGGCAACGCCTCCGCCACAAACGTCGTAAGCATCTATGTAAGCGCCATCATCTTGTGGATTCAAACACTTCACGTAACAAAAAAAGAACACAGCCACTGAAATTCCTCGGAGAAGCGCTTGCAGGGACCAGAAAAGAAGCTTTTTACTTTACCCACAACCCGCTCTCACGTCACAAAAAAGTCTAGTAGGTGTCATGTACGTCCCCTAACCCACAACCCGATGCAAAGGACGCTAAGAATATCTCCCGAGGTTGCCGCTGTTAAACCCACTCGTGGCCGCGCGTCAATGAATGTGAGACGATGGGTTTGCATTATTGTAGTTTGATCATGATGAGAACCATTGTTTGGGAAATATGTGTCAGGTTAATGTTGTGTTGCACGTAGACATGTTGTGGAATCATGGTGCGGCGGCTACAAGATGGGGGATTTCAACAAGTTGTCACTTCCCGTTTCATAACTGTCTGAACATTCTAGCGCCCTTCTTAAGTCCGGCTTATTTACAAAAGGAAAAAAAAGAGGCTGCTTAAACTCGGCCTGTCCGTGCCGAAAGGCGATGCTCTGACGTTGGCTGGTGACGCAGACTCTTCCTCGGGAGCCTCGTCCCGCGCGGATCCAACGGCACACGACAGTCTTTCTTCAGCGGGGAAAGGGAATCCATTCGAGGCTCAGATGAGCTATTTGTGAGCAGTTGGGGGGAGATATAAACTCCCAACAAGGGTCTACGTTGTATGAACTGCACTTGAACATATACACAGAATCCAACCATGAAGGTAACACGGATATTCTATGCTATTTCCTCGTTGGCTTCAGCCACGGGTGCTATCTCTTTACACAAGAGACAAGATGGATTAGAGCCGAGGGTTTTGGCTTTGGATTTGCAGAGGAGTACGATACGTGATCCTGTTGGTAATGATAGGAAACGACTTGCGAGACGGAGCGGTTCTATAAACGTGGGGATCGACAACCTGGTTAGTTCCTACAAGTCTGACTCCAACTATAGACATACTAACTATATTGTAGCAATCACTTTACTTCTTCAACGCCTCTCTGGGCACTCCAGCTCAAAACTTTCGTCTACACCTCGACACGGGAAGCAGTGACCTCTGGGTCAACTCCAACAACTCGACACTATGCTCAACACCCGCCGACGTCTGTGCCACATCCGGTCTCTACAACGCCGCCAAGTCATCTACTTACAAGTTCGTCTCGAGCGAGTTCAACATAACCTACGCCGACGGCTCTGGTGCTGCGGGAGACTATGCCACCGAGACGTTTCGTGTGGGAAAGACTGAGATCAAGGAGTTGCAGTTTGGTATTGGGTATGAGACTTCGTCGGACCAGGGCGTTTTGGGTATTGGATATCCTTCGAATGAGGCCCAGGTTGCTCTGTTTGGGGGAGAGGCTTATGATAACCTTCCGGCTAAGATGGCTGCTGATGGGTTGATTGCTTCCAACGCTTACAGCCTTTGGCTTGACGACCTCGACTCTGCATCAGGAACTATCCTGTTTGGAGGTGTTGACCGTAAGAGGTTCATCGGAGATCTCATCACAGTACCCATCCAAAAGTTTGGTGGTCGATTCTCCCAGTTCTATATCACCCTCACCGGCCTGAGCGTAGGTTCAGACACGGTCGACGACGACCTCGCCCTCGGCGTCATCCTAGACTCTGGCTCAACACTCACATACCTCCCAACCAGTCTCGCAGAAGCCGTCTTTGAGATTGTGGGCGCCGACTATGAGTCAGGAGCCAGCACTGCATACGTGCCCTGCGACCTAGCCAACGCCTCAGGAAACTTGACTTTTAGTTTCAGCTCTCCTGCAAATATCACGGTGCCGTTGAGTGAGCTCGTTCTTGACTTTACCGACACCACAGGTCGACGGTTACGTTTTGACGACGGGGAGCCGGCGTGTATGTTTGGGATCGCTCCCTCGTCGGGCGGGACGAACATTTTGGGAGATACCTTTCTGAGAAGTGCATACGTGGTGTTTGACCTCGGAAACAATGAGGTTTCGCTGGCGCAGAGCAACTTCAACGCTGATGGGTCAGACATTGTTGAGATTGGTTCAGGGGATGGGGCTGTACCTGCAGCAACGGGTGTGGATGAGCCTGTGTCGGCAGCTTCTGGAGCCTCCTCGAGTAGTGCCGGATCGCTTTCACCTCTGGGTAAGGATGGAGGTGTCTCTCTCTTTGTTGGGGCTTTGGCTCTTGGGTTTGTCTGGTCTCTTGTCTAGGAGCTGGACGAGACCACGCGGCCTTGAGATGCTTGCTGATACTTGGCTAAAGCTGGAGTTGTTTGATTATTGGATTGGATGAATCATGGGATATTTGCAAGGTGTTTTGGTGGTCTTTTTAGCGATGGCTTGACTTATACTGGCGTTGAGATGGAGCATCTACGAGACTCAGATTTATGACATAGACTATGGCGTTTGAATTTAACAATGATACACCATACGACCTCATATCCTTGGAAATCTCTAGTCTATATCTGATTTGAGATCAGATCACAATCTATGGCTTGGGTCGACGACTCATGATGATGTGGTTGTGCTGACTTTTGCCGATTCGGCTCCGACATGTTCTACTATCCCCGTTACTCCCGAAAAAGGATCAACAATGGGCGATTGTTTTATCAATGAGCTGACTAGAGTTTAATTCCTTGATCTTATATAAACTGAGATACTCAGCTCGTCAGATCTCTTGTTTGGCTCATCAACTTGTACCACCCACTCTCACCATCTCCAGTTCTACCAGAGCTTCACCTAACTGTAACCATGACGGCTTACATCGAAGTCGCCGCGAGCTGGCTCTTCAAAAACGCCAAAGGTCGTGACGCAAAGGCCTTCTTCACTAATCCCGCCTTTGCATCTCACCCAGAGCCGACCCTATCCATCACGTCTCCAGACTGTGGAACAGACGGCTCAACCCTTGGGAAGGAGTACATGCATGGAGGTGAAGGCCGTTTCCCTGAGCTGACATGGGACCCTCATGAAGGTGTCAAGGAGTGGCTGCTTGTATCTGAAGATCCGGATGCACCGCTTCCGACGCCTATTTGTCATGGGTATGTATAAGTGTTGATGTGAAAGGAGGTGGGCTAACATGAGTAGAATCTATCTTGGCATTCCTGTTCAGAAGACGAGTGTCGTGAATACCGATTTCAAAGTAGTAGATGAAAAGTCTACTCGTCTGGAAGGCGGCTTTTACTATGGTGCGAGTCGCAACGGCATGATTTACATTCCGCCACGGCCGCTTCTTAACCACGGTATCCATCGATGTGAGTTGAATCCTCTCATATATTTGTATCCACTAACACAGTTACTTCAGACTGGTTCGAGATCATTGGCCTAAGTGAGCCCCTGGATGAAAAGCTGGTGACTTCGAAGCCGACGAGGGAGCAGGTGGCAGAGGCCATCAAAGGCAAGGTCGTCGTTTGGGGGAGATGGATGGGACAGTGTGAGAGGCGATGGGAATAAAGATGACACGATGATTTCTTTTTAGCGAGTTCAAACATGGCCTCTTACAATCATGCACCATCACATCTATATACGCCCAAAACTCCAGATATTCAACCCAACCTTGGTCCCCTCCTCCACGGGCAACCCAGCATGCCACGTCTCATCATAACCTCGTCCATCAGCCGCGAAATTCTCCCAGTAGACGGCATTCCCCGGGGTGACCTTGAACACGGCACCCGTGCTGTTTCCCCCGCACTCGACGAACCGGCACCACTCCTCACTCGCGGGCACCGGGAGTGCCGGAAACTCGGTGCCGCCGCCCTTGATCCCGGAGCCGTCAACCCACGCCATGAGACTGCTCACACGGCCCCAGCCCCGAGTGTTGGAACTCCAGTCAAAGTGATGTCCGTAGTGGCCTCCGGGTCCGTACCGCTGCGTCCGGAGACGCTCGATGAATAGATCGGAGCGCCAGCCTTGAAGGGAGCGGACTCGGTTCTCGATGCAGCGGACGGCGTCGGTGCGAGGGATGACGGCTACGGAGGAGTCGCGGACTGATGAGTCGCGGTGTGTGGCTTCGCCGTCGTTGGTGATAGTTGAAGGTTCAAAGATGGGTTCACTAAAGGAGTTAGCAGAAGCAATTGACAAAATACAAGCCATCATATCATGTCTTTCTATAAGCTACTCAAAACCTACCTAATCTCCAAAAGATGCTTCCTCTCCTCCTCACTCAAGAAGCCCTCCAGGTACACGACAAGAGGCTCCCGGTGCAAGATACGAGCCACATACGAATCCGTCTCACACACAGGGATAGTCGCATCAGGCGCATCTATCGCAAGCAGCGACTCATTAAGTTGCGGTCTCGAGTAAGCAGCATCGCGACGGCCGGTGCTGCCGGGATACAAGAACTCGCTAATGGGGTTTGAAAAGACGACGAGAAAGGCTATGAAGCCGATGACGTATGAAAGCATGACAAGAGATAAGATCAATGGGTGAGAATATGAGTGAGAAGAAGGAAGGAAAGGGAAGCTCAAGGGAGACAAAGTCATGATGGAGCTTTTGTGGAGTTCATGAGTCGCCAGGGTCTGAGCTTCGGATCTGACGGATCTTTGACCAGATTAGGTATCAAGGGCGATTACCTATTTAGTCGAGACGGGAGAGTTTATAACCAACTATTGAATGCTTACAAGACATGACAACTGCTTGTTCATCTTTAAGAGTTGGTGCTGAGTTATGCATGTCTCACAAAGACCAAGACATCAAATCAACTTCCAAATGGTGGCTCTATTGAGGTGAGAAACTCTCGTTCGTCTACCTATTATACCATGCGTGTCCCCATAATCGTACAAGAGTTGTGTGTCATGTCTAACTTTCATGCACCCGGGTATATATCGTACAACACTCCCCTCCATCCAACTATTCGACAAGTAGAAATACATCCCTTTCTTTCATGTCATCCAAAAGCCAAAACCAAAAACTCCAGTCATGGCCAGGGCATCATGGCCGTCATATTCCCCTCTTGCTGGTTCATAACCCCGTAGGCATCCCTTCCGCGTCCCAGTTTAGATCGGCATTTAGTATCCCCCAGGGATCCGTGCCATCGCTGGGAAGAGCATTCGTAATCATTGTTTCCGTGATTTGTGCAAAAAGTGTTTCCTCGCTCGATTGCCATATAGGTGTTGCTACCCGCCCCTGCAACGACCTCAGATCAATTCGGTTCTCCTCTGCAGTGTTGCCGAGCCCGTTATCTGGTGAGGTATGACTGCTCCCAGATACCGTTCGAGCTCCAGAGCATTGGTTCGCTGGAGAGGATGCTGAAGACGAGTTAGTGCGGTCAGGAAGCGAAATACTCGCTGACGTTACGCGAGGTGAGAGAGTTGGCCAAGTCCCTGTAGCCGCGAACCTGGGTCCTAGGTTTACCCCAGAAGTAGTGAAGGAGGATAGTAGGTTACCACCACGCTGACCGTTCATCATTTCAGGACCTGGGCTCGAAGACATCCGCTTCCTCTTGT
The DNA here is from genome assembly GCA_023509735.1 of Fusarium liriodendri. NCBI lineage: Eukaryota > Fungi > Ascomycota > Sordariomycetes > Hypocreales > Nectriaceae > Fusarium > Fusarium liriodendri. Next base: position 7,729 of record JALLKD010000295.1, on the reverse strand, counting down.
TTTTCGCCGCGTCCTCTTGGGTCGGGGGTGCGACATTACGCGTGACGGCACCAAGCATGCCATGGAAGCAGTCCTTACCTGGTCGGTGGTTCTTCATGCGAGCCTCTTGTTCTGTATCTATGTTCCTCCTGTGCGCGAAGAAGAGAGATGAATGCTCCGTATGTTTTGTCACCGCACTTCGAACTAGCATAGGGATATGAGACTTGCTCTCCCCAAAGGCGTTGCGGAACCTCTTGAGCGAGGGCATTCGTATTGAAGAGTTGAGGCCATTATGCTCAATGTCGAGACACGCTTGCTGAAGAAAGGCGCGAGTGATGGTGTGTGTTCGTGCAATAGCTTCCATGGCTTGGACGATGAGGTCGAGGTTTGAAAGGTCGATCGAAGTCAGACCGCCTGTTGGGTTCTGCTTGGCCAGGTAAACGTAGACTGTGGTTGTGCAGTAAAGCGACAGAGCGCACAATGGACTTCTCTGAAGAAGATGTCAGTGCTATAGCATGATGAAGAGTAGTTGTATACATACAAAGAAGAGCGTCGCATGCGTGTTGATCCTGATAATGTTTACTACTTCTTCGGCAGCCGCTCGGAGACGAGCGATACTGTTCTGCTTGATGTGGTCGGGCAGGCCATGCTTCTCAACCTTCTCGATAGCTGCATGATGAAGGCAAATGATAGAGGCGTGTAAGTTGAGGTTCAGATGCGTGGCAGAAGCGTCCCGTATGTTTTCAGGCATGCGGAACTTTTCAGGGAGAAACATGAAGAGACTAGACAAAGTGTTGTCCAGCTCACGATGTCGAGTCCAATAGGCCCCGTTCATGACATCGTCACATCCGTCGTCGGGTCGAGCATTATGAACATGGCGGAGAATGCTCTTGAAGACCTCGCAAGTGATGACTGTCCCTGCAAATCCTGTGTACGGTGCTCCTCGGAATACGTCAGTCAGAAAAGGGGCTTCTTCTTCTCGGTCGGCGAGGAATGCATCTTCCGAAGATGGCAGTCGAGTAGCAATCTACCAACTTATTAGTACAAGTCCCAAGAGGGCGGGTGGTAGATGTACATCATCTTTGTTGAGCAAGCTGGGCCAGCCTGTCGAAATGCAGCAATGAGCATCGATCGAAAAAGCACCCCAAAAGACTCTTCTCCGCTCCTCAAGCTCTGCCCATGTGAGAGCGGGTGGCAAGGGTGGTGGCATTCCAAGACGCTCTCCATCTAGGCGATCCAGTCCTATCATGTGGCAGAGGCGAACGCAGTTTGCACCACTCATGGTTGATCTGCTGAATAGCATGACCTTTGCCTCATAGAAGGCAATGAGAGCCCAAGACTGTGCATGGTTGATGGAGACGAAGGCTTCTCCATGGCCCTGTGGTTGGTGTAAGCCTTGTCCAGCTGAGACTTTATTTGACTTGTACCTTCATCTCGTCTGCCTCAATGTACTGCCGGGCCCGACGATAAAAGACCTCATGATATTGGTTGTACTTGGCATGGCCAACAGAAGCCAACGCCCATATTATGTACTGTAGGCACATAGGGGGCTTTCTCATAGGGGGTCCATAAAAGGCCTGAAGATAACGTCCGGGATGAACGATGGGTATCATCTGGTACTGGTGTTGGAAGAAAGTCGTGTTCCTATCATGTTAGTCGGTGCCAAATAGTCGGGAGGTACACTTACAGTTCCTCCATGACTTCGTCTGGGGGCAAAGACTCTGTCATACCCAACCCCATCAACTGAGTATTTGAAGGGGAGTCTGTTGGATTTGACTGCTCAAAGTAATCTGGACCAAAGAATGACATTTGAGGTTGTTCAGAATCATCCCCCAGCGGAGGCACGCCAGTAAAGCTGGGAACTTCTACCTCCGGCTGAGCCGGTTGAACGGGGCTCTCATCATCCTCCTTATCATCGATGTTCTTGTTCACCTCTTTGAGGTAGTCTTCAACCTGAGCTGAATGTGCACCAAAGTCAGCCACCCATCAATGAATAATCAGGCATGAGGTGAGCAATACCTAGACGCGCCTCAAGCTCTTTAACGTTTCTTCGCTTAAAGGTTGGCTTCCGCCGTGACTCTGGATAGACACACTCATTTGAAACCTTGACACAACGGCTGCATGCCGGCTTTGTGCGATCACATTTCAGTTTCCGGGCCCTGCAAGACACGCAGGCCAACGGCTCCGTGCCGGCCGGGGCGGCGGAGGCGGAGGTGGAAGGTTCGGACTCGGTGGTGTCCGGCGGCATGGCTATGGCTACCACTGAGCCTCATCCAGTCGGTGACGAAAGACAGGACTGGGGTGGGGATATGGACAGATAGGACGAGGGACGCTTGTTGTACATGAAACCTGGCCTCTGCAAGGCAGGAAATGAGCTGACGAGGCACTATCGCGTTTTCTTGACACGCAGTGCGTAAGGCCTACGAGGCATCATGATAGAAACGACGTGACGGACATATACGCGAAGTCACGTTCCTAACTACGGTCGCGGGCGCTGACCAAGAAGTTCCCGTTCGGATTTCTCACACCGGAGAGATTTTGGTCCGAAGGCCGAAGGCTACAAAGTCCGAGAAGGAACTAATCCCGAGCATCGACGGGTTAGCATGAGTCACAGGTTGAAAACGCGAAGGCGCGAGTTGAGAGCGAGCGCCTTCTCCTTTTTTGATACTGTCGAGAGTAAGAACCAAAAGCGCAGGAATACACGAGGAAAGTCCGTCCACCCGTCCTCTGGGAAGGAATGAACTTGGCGCGGGTCTTTCCTGCCGCGGGTGCCTGCAGTGCCTGCCTCCTTTATTTAGGTAAAGGAGGCGGGCAAAATCCATGTCTAAAAAGAGTGCGACGTGGGGGGGTAGATATCTTCTGGTAATAGGTGCTGAGCCACACTGAACCGAATACAAACACCAACAACAACTACTAATTCATCATTCCATCAGTTACTGGGAACTCAATAGAGTCTTTGTCTAATGGAGGGCTGGCTAGGCACGTGCTGTCCTGCATCCGGATGTTATGCAGCTTCGCTTCCGAACAGCGACAGCCTGCGTCAAGCACCAGCCATCCTCCCACAGCCCGTCTCACAGCGCCCTCAACCTCACCTCAACCACCATCACTCACTCAAATCTTACACACCGCCGAGATCTGGCCCTATCGGCCTAGAACTCTGTATCGATGCAGATACCTCAAGAACCACTCCTGCCACTCATTGCAACTGAAGCCGTCCATGATCACCACCGCTACCACCCGCCCGCGTCGGTAGTCTGCCCGCATCAGTCAGGGCGGGGACCAAGGGGCGAACGCTGACGTCTAGTACAACGTTCTCGACCAAGGCAATCGACCAAGATGAGGTGATGGCGACCTACTCGCGCCAGCCGACCCAAATCTCGACCCTGCGATGTTGCGCATGACTATGACTGCCGCGCAGCCAAGCGACAGAAGCGAAGCGAGGCCGCCTACGCAGCCCGTCTCTGCGCCGGCGACAAGCACGGTGCTCTTGACCTTTTGAATTCTTCGTCACTCATCATCACCGCCTGCTTCGTGTCTCTGAGCCAATCTCGGCCCAGCCTTGATTTGACTTTGCGAGCCCAGATCTTCCCCTCGCCCCCGGACGTGTCAGGGCAGCATCATTCCCAGCGCCAGCCTTGACGCCTCTGCGTCACACAAGGCTTGATGCCTCCTCGGTGCTACCGGCCTACCGCCGGCATGTCACACGGCCGTCATATCCAAGAGAGATGAGGGTGACATTTACGGACCGCGCCACCCAAGCATAGAGGAGAAACGGTGCCATCCACCATCTTGGACGGATTGGACGACAAGGGGGGAGTGGGAGGGTGGCACAGACACGGACGCTCACCGATTGTCCCCGTAAAGTGGGAGCAAAACGGAACGGTGCTTGGCCTAGCCGACGACGCTATTCGGCAGCCTCAGTCCAAAGCCCATCAGCCCGAGCTAGAAGTTTGACAGGGCTTCTCGAGTTGCTTTGACGGCCGCCAAGACCCGCCCTTGGCAACTGGATGTGGCACCTAGCCGTCCGGCTACCGGCGAAACCAGTGCTGACGATTGACAGCTAGGGAGGACGCTATCGGCTGGGTCGCTTTTAGGAATCCCGGCCGATCTAGGATCGACAAGAGAAGCCTTTATTAGCGGCGCGTCCAGGACGGGCTTAGACTCGACGCCATCCAGCCGACCAAGCTCCCAATGTGAGCTGGCGGCCCCAGGTCAACGGGGCTCACCCTGGGAGATGCCCACCCTTGGCAGGTGGTTGATTCTTGCAACTCCGGGCAGTCATCATGGCCCTGAAACGCTGGCCACAGGCATGGCTTGCAGGACAGGACGGCATCGGTGGAGCGAGCTCCTTTCCTTGGTGACTGACACTTGACCCTCTTTCCGCCCGACTTGACTCCCGACTCTTCTTGACTCTTCTTGACTCTTGTCGCTCTCCTCTTCCCTCATTCCCTCTTCATCGTCGATCGAAGCTTGGGCTTCGGGGACATTTGCAAGGGGAGGGGGGGATCATGTCTCTGGCATAGATTGCCGCGGCGGCGGGTTTCTCCATCAGCCCTGCCGGAACCGCCTGAAACGACGGCCATGGTCCCCAAATCATGCTTGTTATTCCCCATCAAGCCAGCAGCAAGCCCTCCTACCACCAACACTTTGGGCGACGTCGCCGGGTGACTTGCTTGAGTCCGATGTAGCCAGCCGCATTGAGAAGCGGTGGCTAATGACCCTAACTTAACGAACCGTCTTGCTTTCACTTTGCGGGATGAACAGGCACACACGTACGCACGAGCCAATTGTCAAAAAGTCAATTCATTCCCAGGGTCGGCTTAAACTTAGAATCAAGGAACAGGACGGACCGACCTTCTATTGATAACTCAAGAAGAGATCGACGAGAAGGGCACCCCTGCGCCACCAACGTTGAGTTGGTTGGCTGCTAGCCCTGTTTTTATGTCTCTTCCTGATGCAACGACAAGGCCAGCTTCCCATGTGCCTCACCTCTCAGATAGGCAAAACGGCCATGGATCAAGTCAGCCATGTTGCTCTTTTCTGCGTTGCCACGCGGGAGACACGCCCAACCATGTCTCATGTCTCAAACCCTCGCGGGTGACTGAGGATATCACCGGGGGCCGTGTCTCGGTATGGCTGCCCGAAATAGCTTACTGAATTGTGGTGCCGTCATCAATACTGATAGACGGAGCAAAAAAGAGATGAAGAAAACGGGGTGCATCAAGACATGCAGCCAGACGTGAGACAGCGCCCGGGCGCATTATCCTCTGAGACATCCAGGACTGTCAACTGCCTCTTCCTCAGGCGCCCGCCTTGCCCTATCGAGGCCCAAGTGTCTCGCTGTCATTCAGCCACGCGGCTGGTTCGCCCCAGCTCCATGGACGAGGAGAGAGGGATGAGGAGAGCCACCGGGGCTATCCTTGTCGATCTGCCAGCACCACGCGCTGCCTCTGAGCAAAAGGAAAACACCGCGCGCTATGCTGGGTGCAACTGAATTGAAAGATCTACAGGTCCCCGGGCCAATATCTCAAGGGTCAGCCTAAACCCTTGACAACTCGAGCCTGTCTTGTTGGCAGGTTTCATCATGAATCATGTTAATCTCCGCAGCATCTGAGGGTTCCCAGCCTCGACCTTAGCGAGCGGTTGGTTGTGTTTCTCGAAACTAAAAATTCTCGTTCAGCTAGAAGCGAAACAAAGAAACATGTATGCCAAAAGGAGATACGCCTCCCCAGCCTACCTGTCAACGGCGCCTTACCAAAGCCCGCCACAGGTCTGCAGCAGACGCCCCCTCCCATACCTGACCATCTGCCGCGGCGAACGAACGAACGAACACCCGGTCCGTCTCGTGTCGTGTCATTCGCCTGTTAACTTAACTCCGAGAGACTTGGGTGCGATGGATGTGCATTGGTGCATGGCAGTGACAAAAGACTCGGAAGCGAGGGCCTGTCATTGTCATCAGAGTGTCATGCTTGAGACTAGTTGATTCAACACGAGATCAGAGGTTCCATGCCGAGACAAGCGTCGAATGAGCTCACAAGGAAGGGCCTTGACCACCTCACCTCGCTCACATGAATGAATTAATGCACAGCACGTACATACAGCAACTGACAATGTTTACACGCTGCGGTCTGGCCTGGTCTGGTTTGTCCAGAACTGGCTCTTGATTCTCGGCCTGCAACCAACTGGACGTCACCCACTGCACAGGGTCACTTGGCAGCCACCACCACAAACAACTCCGGGATGACAATCCTGTTCCTCTTGGATGCATCTGATGCATCTGCCGTCCTGCCCTGACAGCGTGGTTGATGCTTGTTTCCACGCCATTCTCTTGTCGTCTGTTTGCTGGGCCCCCATCTTGAGAGGAGCCATATTAGGCCCGCCTGCATACATACTGTGCCCTTCAACTCCATCCTACCGGCCGGTCAGCAAGCCCTGCCTGCCGGCGAGGGTTCCCCCCCTCACCGGTGAACTTGACATGTTTCATGGCACTGCGAGCATCCCTGATCCCAGGCTGGGCGCATGCGTAGATCGTTCGACTTGTTCAAAAGGCTGCGAATGGTTGTCTAGACCAAGGACAGTGGCAGATCCCCTCACGGCATTCACGGCTCAGGCTCCCGTTTGGAACCCCGTCTAGCCCTGTCTAGCCCATTTTCTCAAGTGCCGTTCCTACTCTACGCTGCTGTACTGAGCTGTACCGCATCTCGGCCGCTCGCTCAGGTGGTCATGACCTGGTCGTGACAGCATCAGCACGAGCATCAGCAGCATCGGTGTCAGTGTAATCATTGTCAAACTCTGAGAAGCGACAACGCTCAGACAGCAGGGCCGTCTTTACGGAACCATGCCGCGACATATGCGTCAAACCGTTCATCGAGTTCCGTCATGTTGTCAGGAACTGTTTCTGTTTTTACCAAGTTCAAGGAGGTTCCCAGGACAATCAATCAATGCCTCCACAACTTGGCCCCCAGCCTAGTTGTCTCTTGTCTGAGGAGCCGCCTTTTCCATTCCCATGACTTTAACTCGTTTTCTTTCTACCTCTACCCCGTTCAGCCACAATCCTTTCTCGGCACCATGCATTTCTACTGTAGCGACGGCGCTGACCCAGCGCCTTGTGAAGTCATGGATATGCTGCCTTTTATGCATTCGCGCGAACCCCCCTCCCCCCTCCTACTCTCTGCCCGTGCCGCACGACATGCACACCCTCTTTCTTGTTAGGTTGTCACACAGCCCCGGAGAATCTCCGTCTTGGATCTGTATCATCCGAGATGCGTGGTGACAGAAAGAGGAGGGTTGCTTTGAACAGGACCTCGCGAATCTCGGACACCTGAAAGGCGAAGTTTGTTCGCTCATCACTCACCGTTGAATAACCAACCATGCATCCACCACCGCCAAGAGGCTGAACCCTTTCCACCCCCAACGGTTACGACCCAGTCGATAGTACGGTTCAGTACCTGCCTCTCGCCTTTCGCCTCCCGCAAGCCAGCACACGCCTCCCGGAATGCTACATTCCCGTACTCACTCCCCCACGGGCTTTCATCGTGAGCCCTATGCCTCTTGTCCGCCCTTGGGTCTGTGGCTCTAAAGATGGACTAGCCGCTGCCGCTATAGTCGACCGGTCGTTAAACCACCCCCGCTGGGGATCCGCCATCCCCTCACCTCCATTCGCCTCCCCAAATCTGGATTCGGGGACACTCAAGTGGTTGTGAGGCCATATGGTGTCGTACTCAAGGTAGCAGTGACTGTAAGGTAAGAC